>VDFB02270651.1:578549853-578674853 GCA_007258455.2 Sequoia sempervirens | reverse complement strand
CTCAATTCCTTTCTTATCATTGGCATCAGCGTCGTGGAGATGAGTTCCATGCCTTATGACAGATGGATATGTCAGTGGAATAGTTTGAGCGTCATTTTTTCGAGCTCAAGTAGTTTGCAGGCATAGGTGATGATGAGGGTATGTTGGTTCAACATTTCATTAGGGGCTTAAACGCATAGATCAGTGGTAGAGTTTGGGTATTCGAGTTGAAGACCATGGAGATAGCTATGGATAAGGCTCTTATTGTTGAGGAGAATTTAGCTTTGGTTTTAGGTGGTCAGACGAGATTTCAGTTGGGTAGTGCACCTTCCTTTGGTGTTGGATCTCAGAGTGGTCGATCTCAGGCTACAAGTTTTTCTAGAGGGCATCAGTCACCCACTAAAGGTGAGCAGTAACAGCCTTCGTAGTCAAGGCAACATAATCCTAAGTCCCAACACGATAGAAGTTAGAGAAAGAAGAAGAGAGATCGGAGTTGGATGCGAGCTCATCATTATCGTTATGATCATCTTGCTCAGAGTTCTCAGTCGGCGTTTAGTGGAGGTGGTCTTCCACGACCTAGTGTATCTCCAGCTGTTCAGGGATTCAGTAGAGGGACAAGATGTTTTGCTTGTGGTCAGCAGGGCCACTTTGCTCATCAGTGTCCTCAGCGGGGAACTTCTGGTTTTAGTCAGAGGTCAGCAGCTTTAGAGTCGACAATAGGAGATGTGGGTATATCGTATAGGGAATTTACTATGGTGGTTAACTGTCAGGCCGAGCATCTGGGTGCAGTTCATCCTTCGGCATTAGGAGTTGATCCTCGCGGATCGAGGTACTGAGTAGGTTAGGGTCTAGTTGGTTTTGAGGGAGCTCTATCCCTTGTGTTTGCAGGCTTCTAGGAGTAAGCCTAACCCTAGGGGGGAGGATGTAGCACCCCTCCATTTTGGGCTCTTTGATTGGCAGTGTTCTTCTTTGTTATGTTGTTTTTGTTTGTACTTTGACTATGGTACTTGGTTACTATTTGATCACAAACTGTAAAGCGATGCAAATGTTATATTTTGATGTGATGGTATTTTACTTTGATGTTATCTTTATGGCATGCTTTGGATTAGCTTAGCAGATATTGAATTAATGATGCTTTATGCTTTTGATCGTATTATTGATGTTAGAATCGTCAGTTAGTAATTCTGTATTGGCGAAGGGGACGGGATTGTACCACTCTCTTGCGAGCGCCCTACGATTCTGAGATTTTCCTCTTCATGGTGTGTTTGATCATATTATATATATATATGCATGTTTGATATACTCTTTGTTTGTAGGTTGATAGGTACAGGACATCGACTCCACCTGGTTCACAGGTTTGAGCGTGTCCATTGGCCAACGGTATTCAATTGGAAGATAGTAGCTAGGTTTTCAGTGCCAAGTCATCACCCTAGTCATAATGTGTCGTCGGGTTTTAGTCAGGTTAAGTTGCTTCTGTGTTGTTCATCTCTCCTTGATTTCATTTAAATTGCAAGTTGAAAAAGGTAAATAAATGGCTTTATGTATTTAAGTTGTTTATTAAATTTATCTAGTTATAAGGTTATAAATGTAATTTAATTTATTAATTAATAAAATGATCTAATATTGGATTAGATTTATTTTATTGATTAATTAAATTAATTGTGTTGAAATAAATCAAGTTATCCATTTTGGGAATTAGGAGTGTTAAATGATTTTTGAAAAAGAAATTTTTAAAAAGTTTAAATTCTTTTGAAAAGGAAATTTTAAAAAGTTCCAAATGCTTTTGAAAAGAAATTATTAAAGTTTTAAATTCTTGTTGAATAGAAATTTTAGTTTTAAAATTTTTCAAAAAAGCAAAATATCTCCAAATTGCATAGTGGGAGTAATAACTATGGTGGATGAGATATTTTAGGTAAGTTGACTAAATTTGGGGAAGATTTTCATTTTTTTTGGAAGAAAATTGTTGTTAAAAGGAAAATGAGGGTATTCTTGTTTGGATTATGCATTGTTGGATTTGGATGAAGATTTTGGAAAAGCTTTGGAAGAATTGGAAATTGCAGGTCAACTTCAATCTTCTTCTTCAAGTTTCCAACATGTTATCACGGAATCTAGCAGTGCTCGTTCCACGGATAACCCCTATGAAACTTGTCTGTTTCCTAGGATTCGTGAAGTTCAAGCATGCATAACGGGGTGATTCTCAAGCCACCTCAAAATGTGTTCCAAAGCCTCAAATAGTCAATTTGAGCATCCCTCTATGTTCACCTTGCGAAGACCTTCGAAATGAGCCCCTTCGCGAAGTCTCGTTGTTTGTACTTAGTTAATTGTGAAAAATGCAATTGCACTGAAAAAGTGCACTCCTGCTCACAAGCCAAAAATTGGCTAAATATAAAAAAGGCAGGGGCGCTAATTTTCAACGCCCCTGCATGAAAGTGAAATCTTAAAAATGTAATGGCGCTAAAAAATTACGCTATTACACTTTTTATCAACACTTAGTCTTTTTCTAGCCTCTTTTTCTGGCCTTGGCACATTTCTTCATGTGTTTGCAGTTTTCGTTCATTGTGCCACTTTTCATGCCTAAATTTATTGCTCGACTTGAGTTAGGTTTTCATATCTTTTTTTCACTTAAAAGTGTTTATTGTTCCTTATTCATTGTTCATGATCTTCAAACTGTATTCCTTCTTGCTGGGCGAAATTCTCTCAAGCTACAAAACACATTTTTGGACATTTTCAAAATTCCTCTTAACTAAATTCCACGCTTCCTCTTGGTGAGTCATTCTCTTTACTTTCTCTCCTTTTTCCTTCATTATTTTTTACATATCTTAGGTTTTACATGTGCGTTTTTTATTCTTACCTTCGTTTCTTCATACATTTTTTTTGAACACGCGTTTCTCTTTCATTTAATGGCTTTTTGAATATCTTTCATGGTGTATGGACGTTTCTTTTCATCCCAATCTCATTGTCTTTCTTTCTTCATATGTCCATCTTGTGTCTACGCGTTTTCCTAATACAAAACTTACGCAATGGGGTTTTCATGGCTCATTTTGGTGTGATTTCTCTCTTCCCACTTTCAAGCATTGACGTATTTGCTTACCTCTATCACCATCAGTGTATATTTGTGTAAAGATGTAGGTTTGTATTTCCAAAATGCGTGGCAAGAAGGTTCCTCTTCAAAAATACATTTTGCAAATGCTTCACACGAAGAAATTTATGTCTCAAGAGTTCAACGTTGTTTTTCAACCTCACTGCGCGTTTCTTTTTCCAAAACTCAAGCTTCAGATGTAATAGCATCCAAAATGTGTGCTTATACTTTCTTTTTGTTCTTCCCAAGTGTAAATTACCAACTCCACAATGAGGGATGTCATGGCGCTTAAAAAGTGCGCCCTGACATTTTGAAATATTTTCTAACACTGAAAAGTGCAGGAGCGCACTTTTTCAGCGCCCCTGCATCAAAGTCAGAATTCCCCAAAATGTAAGGGTGCTGAAAAAGTGCGCCCTTACACTTTTCACAATTTTTCCCTGAAACGTTTCAAACTTGCCCAATTCGGTCCTAAACCTCGCTCCTTCCATTTTGTGCATCGTTTTGCGTTCCTTGTCATCTGCTCCACGCTTTCCCATCATCGTTGCTCATTTTGTGCATTCCCATGCTATCTAACGACTAATGTTTGTTTTGGCTCAACACTTTGCAATCTCTTTTCAAAGACCTTCAAATTTGAGTAATCAAAGTTTCAGTTGTTCTTGATGACTGCCAGTAAACCTCTGTCTTCTTCAAAAGCGAAAGGAAAAATGAAGTATAAATATCAAGGTGTCTATTTGCCGACTGTAGTGGTCTCCAAGGTGGAAGAAATAAAAGACACAAAGGTTGGCCATCAAGACTTGGTTGATTTTGCGAAGCAAACAGAGATGAAGCCTCTACCTGACCCAATGAGAGCAATTGTACATAGTAACCTGCATTTGGTAGCTATGTTCCCTACAGCCGCACACAATACAAAGTTTGTCCTTCAAGTGGCATGTCACTACATCAGAGAAAGCAGAAGTGTGATCGATTCTTCTGGGCACGAGATTCTAAGACTTGACCCTGATTTCTTTGACATTGTGTTTAAGGTTCCTCAAATGGAAAAATACATTGATATCTCTATACAAAAAGCACAAGAAATCTTTGACGCTGATCCCAACAAGGCTAAAAACCTAATAAATACCCAATGGTTGAAGAAGCCTAGACAATCTGTTTCCATATGGCCAAAGGGACTCTTGCAAAGTGATTTCAAGGATGACGTCAAAGATATGATCACATTTTTAAGCAGAGTAAAAGGCTTGCCAGAATCGTCCACTTTTCATGATTGTATGTATGAATACATCAGAATTATAAGAAGACAAAAGGTGCACATTGACTGGGGAAAATAGATAAGTGATGAAATACATGAGCAGTTGATCAATGCGCCTTCCACATTGAAATTCTATATGACTTCTTACCTGGTGTATGCAGCAGCCGTAATGAGACAATTCCCAAGTCTATCCACAAAAGGAAATCGGATGCTGGTACCTGTGTACATATTTTTCTATCAACTGGAATTGAAGGAAAGCTTCCATCACTTTAGGTGGGTTACAGATGCTTTCTTCACACCTTTGCTTTTCAATTTTGATCCAACTCTCGAAAGGAGGAGGGTATCTAATGAGGCTTATAAGGTGGTAAGTAAAGTTGGATGCCTATTTCTTCAATTCCCAACGTTTACTTATTTAAGAGTAGGGTGCTACACTGGTTGTCCTTACATGTTGCTACGTTATCCTTCAGATAAGTGGGTTCTCATGGAGACATGCAGACAAATGATCTCAGTGCAAAAAGAACGAAGAAGTAACCACAAGCATGGATTCAAGTTCCCACTGACAATTGGCAGATATACTATCCCAACTGTACAAAAAGCCAAGTTTGTTTATGCTGAAATGCAAATCATGACAATCAAGACCTACAGGTATAGGTTTGATTTTGATTACCGAGATGTCAGAAAGAAATTGCAAAAGGGTCATCATCATAAGTACCATTTTGAAGACATCTGGGCTGAATGTAGAGATGAAGAACCCATTCGAAAAATGGATTATTGTAGGTTGACTGTTCAACAAATCAGAGACCTTGATATTGCTAACCTACCAAAAGATTTTGCAGATCCTGGCGATATCATGAATGCTCTCTATGATGAACAAGAGGTTTCTAAAAGGCCTTTGCCTGCAATTCAATGGTCTAGGAAAGAAATTACCAGTATGAGAGAGAGATTGAAGCCAATCCTAGCCAACACTGCAGAATGGTTACATAAGCATGGTTATGAAATGAAAAGTTTCATAACAGATTCGAAAGGAGAAGAATCCAAAGCAGAAGCTCGCCAACAGCAAGAACTCCGCATGAAAAATAAATCGGCGGTTGTTCCCACTTCTTCACGAAGAGGTCCCAAGATCAAGTTTACTGTTGGCAAGAAAGATACCCAGTCTGTCCCAGAAGGAGAAACCACGAAATCTAATCCATCTTGCTCTAAAGGTAAAAAGTCCATTCCAGAGGAGATAGATTTCGACGAAGAAGGTACTTCTAGTGATCAATCCATTGAAGATGAAGATTTAGCAGAAGCAGACTTTGATGCAGAAGAGGTTTCTGAAAGTAGGCAAGAGTCTGAAGAAGAATTTGAAGGTGATTCTGAAGGTGAACCAGAATCGGAGAGACAAGAGGGTGATCAACAGGAACCCAGGCATGATCAAGAAAGAACTACTTATCCTCCTGAGAATGTAGTTGAGGAAATTCCTAGAACGTCATCGCCTATCATTTCCAGTGTTCCTCATACCCCTCCAAGTTCAAGAACTCCTCCACCTCATGTTCCCTCGTCACCCATTCCTACCACATGCATTCCTGCAGTTGAAATATCCACTATTCCTGCAGCATCAACCTCGCTTGATACTCCCTCAGTGACAAGCATTCATACAGTTGATATACTCTCAAGTCCTCCATCATCCATTCCTAGCTTGTCTTCACCAAAGTATGATATCACTTCTGAAAATGAATTCAATCATTTCATGAATGATTCAATGCGTGATCAGCTCAATGTGCAGTCTACAGGAGCAATAATGACAGACACTTCTCCTATTGTTACAATACCCATGGTAACCTCAGATGTGACAATAACTTCAGAAGTGATGATAATAACTGAGTTGACAGTGAATCTAGAAGTTCACACCTCTTTTCTTCCTCCTTGGCTGATATCTCAAGTGTCAAAGCGTAAGAAGCAAATGATCTCTCCAGAGGAGCTCGACCTCGAAGAGATAGTCCTTCCAAAGGCTAAAGGGAAGAAAAAGGAAAAATTCTACTCAAGGCTGAACGTTGACAAGACTGGCAACAAGCATGCAAAGATTGGCATACCGCCGCAAGAAGAAGGTGATGTCAATATGGAGGCCTACACAGTGACAAAAGTCCAGCTTGGCAAGGTTACCAATGAAAGTGCAAAGGCTGATGCACAAGTGACATTGGATATCTTGGTTGGAAGACTGGATAAAATGGAGCAAGCTCACAATATGTACAAACAGAGGGCAAAGCATTATGCCACTGTTGTGAAGAGACTTGTTGGATCTCCAACTAATGCATAACCGTTGATAGTGGTAAGTATTGAAGACCCAGCTGTCAAGAAAGCTGAGAAGTTTGCCTCCAAAGGCAGAGTGTTGTATGATTTTGTTGAGAAGATCATAGAACATGGATCTTAGATCATAATTGTTGCGGACAAGGAAACTACCTTGTTGGCCAAGCTCACCACAGAGCTTGATAAAGAAAAAAGTGTACTTTCCTAGGAGCGCAGAAATATGGAAAAATGCCTGCTGTCGTGGTCGGAGATGAAGCAGGTAAAGCTCAGTAAATTGGTGGAAGTCGGGGTAATTCCTGACAAAGAAAAGTTTGTTGAGGTAAGAGAATCCTTGAAACATCAAATTCAAGTAATTCAATCTCTTACGGATGATCTCCACCAAGTGCAAGAAGATGTCGAAGGACATCATGTTATTCTTGAAAAAGGTATCAAGGAGTTACCAAGTCAACTTCTTGAAGAAAATTGTATCTTCCTGCCGGCCACAGAAATATCTCAGATCTTCAAAGAAGCCATCATGAAGTTGATCGATAGTTCAGACTTTTCAGAAGCCTCACTAAACATCATTTGTGATACAAGGCTCACATTGGATAACCTAAAAATGCATCTTGACAGGTGCAAGAAGGTTCACTCATTTGCCATGAGATCGATCATGAGAATTCACACCATTGTGGATTACACCATTGGTCCGGATGAGAAGTTCGTGCAGGAGACCAGGAAGAAATACAAAGACTTCCACGCCCAAAGCAAGGAAACATGAAGAAGGTTCCTGATCTCCAATGTTAGACATTTCGGTGCATTCCTTTATGCATCTTGTAAATATTTCCTGACATCTTAGATGTCTTTTTGTAAATTGTAATTGCACCAATTTCGAAGATGTAATCTTTTGAAAACAAATTACAATTTGACTTTGGTCAAAGTTAGGTGAGATCTCCTTAAATCGCTCACCTAACATTCCTTGATTTTCTCAATTAGATTCCTAATTTTTCTCATCCCTCTTTCTATATAATGTGAGGGATTTCTATTGTAAATTTATCCTTTAGTATTTTGCAACGAAGTGCTACCCTTTTTGAAGCAAAATTGTGAAACTTTGTGTTCATACTTTGTGAATGAAATTCGATCAATAAAGAAGAAGATTGCAAACCAGACTTTGCGTTGGATTCAATACTTTTATGAATTGATCTTATTTGGTGGTGATTAGCTTATGGAATCTGAAGGACTCTAAGTAATTTATGTAAACTTTGTGTTACATCCTTTATTTAGATTTGCATTTGTGTTTTGTTTAACTTTGGTTGAATGATCTACAAGACTTTGTGCTTGTAATTTTTCATGCTCTTTGATAATTTTGTTGGATAATCTACAAGACTTTGTGCTTGTAATTGTTCATGTTGTTTGAGGAATTGTTGCGTCTAAGAAGACTTTGTGCTTCCAACATGACAAACTACACACTTTTCACAGATCCACCATTGAAAAAGCTACAGAACGACTTTGTGCCTTCATGAGCTTTCCTTTTTATTTTATTTGTTTATTGTTAATCACTTCTAGTACCTCTACGCTTTGCTTTGACAAGATAGAGGTATTGGCATTACTGCTAGTTGATCGTTTAAAGTTATTAAGAATTGAGAACTTCCAACAGTGAAGCATTGTAAACATCTTCTCTGAAAAAAGAGAGAAGGATGAATGTAACACACCCCCCCCACTTCATAAGTTTTGTGTACATTTTGTAATTACTTGTTTCTTTTACCATCGCTTTTGCCAGTAGTAAGAAGGGTGCCTCCCCTTTCCGAGAGGAGAGATTCACATCTCACATAGCTGTGGCTGAAGTCCAAGTTGTGTAATCTATCGAAAAGCTGATTAGATAATTTTCACCCAACACAATAGGTTCTTTCTTGTTTGTGTTTATTGTTTTGAAATTTAGGATCTTCAATATTGAGAACTTGTTGCAAACATTTTTGAAAAAACCATTTTAAATCTTGCTTCAAAACTTTGAAACCCCTGTTTAGAAATAATGTTCTTCAAGAAAAAAATTGCAATATGATTGTAAATGTTTCATTTCTAGAATTTATTTGTTCAACTGATCTTATAATTTTAGTATATTTGGATAAAATTGGTATATGTATATATATATCTATTTTGAAAAATACATACATATATATATATATATACATGCATATAAATTTTGTATATATGTTTGTTTTGGGGAAATGGAAAAAATACCCAGTTAAAAAAATTATGGGCGGATTTAAAAATCCGCAATCGAAGTTTTATAAAAAAAAAAAAATGAAATTTAAAGAGAAGGGGGTTGCGGGAGGCTTACCCCCATCATGCCCCCATGGGAGGCGTTGTGGAGGGAGCCGCACCCAGTGCCCCCCACGGCCGCCCACGGTGGAGGGAACGGCTGTGTTAAACACAGTCGCGCCCACAACCATGGGTTCGGCTATGGTTAACATAGCCGACCTCCCAAGTTCGGCGCGCACCCCAACATTCATGTTTGACCTTTTTTTAATTTCATTTTTTTTAGATTTAAATATATTTTAATATTTTTAATATTATATTATATAATATTAAAATATTATTATATATAAGTATTAAATAATTAAATATATATATATATGTATAAGTATATATATATATCATTTGAGGATATATATATATTATTTATATATATATATATATGTATATTATTATTATATATATATATAGTTGAGTTATCAATTTTATTAGATGTATATATATACATTTGAATATATTCACATATTAAAATTGTTGATGTTTAAATGGTGTGATATAAATATAATTGAGGAATTTAAAGTAATGTGTTCATAGTCAAATTATTGTTTTTATTTTTAAAAAATAATATATTTGATAGGACAAATATTGGATTTAAATGTAATGTGTTAATAGCAAGATTAATTGATTTTAAAATAATTTATTTTGCAAAGGGGAAATAGTTATTTTAAAATGATATGGTTTAAATCGAAGAAGTAAATGTTTATTTTGTTATTATTTAAAAGAAATTACAGAATTAAATATTTGGTTTAAATTTCATCTTTTGTCTGAAAGAGACGTTATTAAATCAGTTTTATTAAGGTAATAAATTACTGAATGTTGATCAAGGAAGTGGATTTAGGAAATCCAAATATAGATTTAATTCATATTTGATCGCCCTTCTTGAATGTTCACTTCTTTTGTTTTCGCTTTGGGGAATTTGATTAGAAGGGTTGTTAAGTCTTCCATAAGGGGTTTAACTTTTTGGGGTTGTTGTATTATGTTAGTCAACCTTTGTATTGCCTTGGGTAATGAGTATAGTTGTATCCTGTTGTTTTACCCGATTTTCACGAACGGGGATGGTTTTGTGGTTTGTGCCTCCTTTGGAAGGAGTGGATTATGTATTTTGTTTCCTCCAGTGTTCGGAGTAAGTTTCCATTATTTGTTGTCTCCTTAGATTGGAGTGGTTGTCTTATCTAGTTTACCCATTGAATTGTGATTTTGTACCACAAGTGTTGTCGATAGGAGAGTGGCTCTATGTGGGGGTCTGACACACAGAGGGGCGCTAGGGTAACTCACTTAGGGTTTAAGTAAGTGATAACTTAAAAAAAAAAATGAAAAACTTTCAGACTAATTAAGATAACGAATGCCTCTCTCATGACTCATACGCTTATTAAGGCTTGAGATGAGAACGAGAAGCATAGTTTGTATGGGGGTCTGGCGGCTTGTAGAGGCAATCCAGGGTAACCCCGAATGGGGGTTCGGTAGCCTAGGAAGGTTGAGCCAGGGTAACTCATAGCAAATGATGTGTGACACTCTCTCTATGTCAACCAAAAGTTAGTTTGTTGTGCTACGTAGATGATCATTGTTCTCTCGAAGCATTATAACCATTGTGTTAAGTAATTTTGTGTTTGTATTTGATTCAGTTCAGTTATGTATTAGCCTGTGTCTAGAGGTAAATGGTCTTGTATAGGAATCCTTGTTACTATCTCCTAACACGGGGGGTGAGCCTTCGGGTATCACATGGTTGGGTGGAACGTGCACCTTCTCCATTGGGTTTTCTTCTTGTTCATGTGGACAAGATTTCCAGTTGGAGAGCTCATGGGATCTAGTTTCATTTCATGTTTTCTTCTTTCAGTTGAATCTTGTAATTTATTACCCCTCTTTTGTTATTGAGGTGGAAGTTGTAATTTGTAACCATGCTTATTGGAATTACCTCATTCGAGGAATGAGAGTTGTAATCTTATTGTTAAATGATTGTTATTGGAATCATGTGGTATCTCTTATTCTTGATGCAATTTATCATGTATGGAATGTATGTGTTTCTCAATTCGTTAAGTAATTAAATGTTTTGGTTTCAATTCATGTTTCTTGTTTGGGTTTTAAAGTAATCTTAGTCTCGTAACCTTAGAGGTTGTTGCAATGGGTAGTGAACTTGCATATTATTTGTACTTAAACAAACAAAAAAATTAGTACGTTTGTGTAGTTAATTGCAACTTCCTCTAGGGTTGCGTGGAGGGGCGTTACATGTCCATGAACATTCTTAAAGGTTGACTCCTAATTATGTATATTAATCCATGAGTTATGAAAGAACTTGTTTTTGCATATGATGAAATAATATATACTGGTAGGAGGAATGTTAGTGGAGAAAATGAAGTAGCTGTGTAGTGAACTTTAGTTAAAGATGAATAAAATAGAGAAGTAAGAATGAAAAAATTCTATAGGATAAACATAAAACAAGAATAAGTGGTAAAGGATAAGATAACAAGATAAGAGAATTGTAATTGAAAAGGAATGGGAACCGTTGTGATGAAGAATGACAAATGTTGATGCGTGGTAAGTTAGGATTGTTACAAAATAGTTGAATTGAATTATGGAATGATAGTAAAGAAAGTAGTCGGTGGGAAGAGCCACTTGGGTGAATGCAGAGGATATTGATAGATCATCTTCACATTTGAGATTATAGCATACTTATTTTTTATGCTTATTATGACTTTTATATATCATGAATGTTTAAAACTCTATTATGTAGATTTTTGTGATAAAGACATCGAGACGATGTCTCTTCCAAGTGGGGAAGGATGTCACGTCTCAAACTTTGGTATTGCTTGATTTTACTATAAGTGGAAGTAGAACATGAATAAATGTGTATGGTAGAATAATTGTTGTGAAGTTTGAATAAGAATTAGGTGAATGATTATTTTATTTGAAAGATGAAATGCAATGGATGATATTTTATTTCAATAAAATGAAATATGATGATTATTAAGATGTAACATAGAGAATGATGTATTAGAATGATATGTATTTTCTTTGATTTATAATTTGGACACTAATCTATCAATGGGTGCCTGAGTTTATATGAGATGCAGGTTTGTCGAAGACCAAAAGTGTGGTTGAGGTAGAGGAGGTTAGCCACCTGGCAGGGTTAAGTTGGAGCGGATTCTCTCGCATAGACACGCCACTTAGTAATCATATTAAATTGCATTTAGGAGGTTAATTAATTAATTAATTATATTGTTTTACTTTGCAATGTTATTTAAAATTAATTAAGTGGTAAATTAAATGCTTAGAAATAAAAATAATTAGTTTAGTATACATTTTAGTTGATGTTTTATTTGAAGATTAATATGTTATTTATTTTGTTAAATTGTGGATAATGTGTGCATAGAAAACAAATCTTGCTTTATTTTAAAATCAGATTTATTAGAAAACTTAGAATAAAATGAAATATAGGAAGATTTTTGAAAGAAAAATGATAAGATAGAAAACAATAAAAATAGGAAAATATGAGCAAAGATGATTAAAAAAATTAGAAAAACAAAACAGAAAACAAAGCAAAATAAAGTAAAATAAAGCTAGAAAAAGTAAATAAAAGTTTATAAAACTCTTGAATTCTCAACAAGAGGAGGCATTTTGAAGTTTATTATTTTCTTTCATCTTTCATCATTTATCTTTATGAAAACAAAAATTGAAGCAAGAAAGAACGATTAATTTGGGTGAAATTGGGAAAAGAAGAGTAGAACAAGAAAGGACAACTGAATCAAAGCAAATTTATCAAATTAGCGTTGGACTCTAGGTTTTTAATTATTTTTTTTCACGAAATTTCTATTTCAAATGTGCGTATGAATGAATCATTTTGTTTGGATTTAATTTACTTTCAGAAGAATATTGCTTTGAAATGGTATATTGTATTTATGTAGAAATATCAATCAGAATTTGTTTTCCTGTCGAAAACTCAATTAAACTTTGTTTTTTTTGTAGAAACATATACATGTCTCATAATTTCTAAGTAAATATATGTATACAAGTATATAGAAAATATATTCATAAATATATATGTATATATCTTTCTACAGAATACACACACACACACACACACATATATATATAACCTCTGTTGTTTACAACCAATATTTTAACTGATTGTATTACTATTTTTAAACCATCAAATGAAGAAAACGCGGCTTTTAAATATTTATATTGTTTAATATTTTATATTAAAAACATATTAAATAAGTTTTTTTTTAAAACAGTTGTAGCTGCTCAAAGGGGTTTGTTGTGGAGAGGTCAGTTGTAGCTTGTGAAGAGGGCACTTCCCTCCCCACAGAGGCTGTGTCCATGGGGATCAGTCGTCCCCTTCCTTTTTCTATGACTTAAAGCTTTAAACTTTAAAAGCTCTCTTTGTTGAATGTCAAACTTTAATTTCTCAGTATTTAAACTTGTAAATTTGTGCCTTTATACCATTGAATTTAGTTCAATGCTTAAAACTTAAATTTTAATCTTTGATTAATAAAAGCTCATCTCTAGCGTCTCCCTTTTCCCCAATTCATGGGACATTCCTTGCATATGGTGTTTTGAACTATATTACACCTGAAAAATTGCATTGATTCCTTTGAATTGGTATTCATTATTGGAATTTGATTTTAATTAGAACTTGTGTAAAATCGACGCCTACTATGGGACTGTTTTTGGTTGAAAGTGGTTGAAGTTTTTTTTACCAGACGCTTTGTGCACATATTGCAACCTTTGCTGCCTTTTCCACAGCAGTCACCCAAAGGGGAATGCCAATACCTCTATCCTTGGCTTGAATTTAGATATACATATGCAGTTTGAATGTTTAGAATGTGAGGCATGCACAGGTTGTGAATTGGATACTTGGTATTTTTAAATTTGAAGTTATATATATACATATATAATCCACTGTATATGTTGTTGCATAAGATTCTTTATTTTTATTTGGGAATCAGTTAATACATCTGTTGTATTTTATTGATAAACTTTTGAATATTTATGTAAATATATATATGTGGTGTTTGAAGATTTATTCATTCGGGCTTTGTATTGCAATGTAATGTATTTTACATTTGAATGACATATTTCTGAGTTATAATTAATCTTTAAATGATAATTATCTGAATAAATCTATAAATATATATATATATATATATGTGTGTGTGTGTGTGTATGCATATACGTAATAAGCAAGACTATTTTCCAAAAGTGAATATTATATCTGCATCTGATTTAGAAAGAACTCCCTTTGAGTATAGGAAAATATAACTCTGTATTGCTTATTGAGTAGGAAAATTATTTTGCAAATGGAAATATATATTGATACATATGTTTCCATCTTGTAGATAGATATTTTAACAAACTTTTGAGAAATTATGTTATATGTATTCTTCTATGAAACCACTTCCGGGATAGGATGTCGAGTGTGGATATCCAGAGATGATAGTTTTCCTTTTCGAAACTATCACTTTTGTTATTTTTGTTGCTTGGACAAGCATATGCACCAGTGAAATAGATGGTATTTTAAAAAGACTAGATATTATTGATATTAGTCTCTGCCACATCCTGCATGCAAGAAATATGTCATTCTAGATTAAGATTGCATATAGGCATCAGGCTTGCATTGAGAGTTCCCTCCTTCTCTGTTCCAGGTTGCTAGGCTCCTCGCGCAGGGTTAGATTTTTCTTCAAGCTAGGAAGAAATTTGGGGAAGTATTTATACTTCGTGGATTGGCGAAAAAGGTGCTTGAACCCACTCTTGGTGTCGGCTTTGCGGAAAAAAAAGCAGTGTCATGGCAGTCGAGCTCCGAGGATTTATCATCACATGGATATTTACGTATACATTTCTTGTATTACTTTGTATGGCTTGCTTAGCCAATTGTAATTTAACTTGTGAACTTGATGTAATCATTGATATGTACTTGCATATGTGACATTGAAATAGATGTTGTAACAATACTTGATGGAAGGTTTGCATTTGACATTGTAGTTACTTGGAAGCAATCTTATTAACATATATATATATATATATATATATATATATATATATATATATATATATATATATATATATATATATATATATATATATATATATATATTGTTTCTTTATTCTTATGAGGAAATGAATTTTGTATCAATATCTTTAATTGATAATGTGAATACTCTTTGAGTTTTCCATGTTTAGTAAGGTTGGTGTACCTTTACAGGCATGGGTTTACTGATGTATTAATACCTTGGAGGTATGGATGGTTGGATGTATTAGAATGTGTTGTGGATATTATTTCCAATCATGTGGTTTTTGCAGTTGACAACAGTTTGTTTAGAGCCTTTGCTATATCACTTAGATTTGATGCTTGTGCTTGTGGATTAGTGCATCTTCACCTTGGCATGTTCCTTTTCTTCCATATGTTGCATTTTGGAGGATGAGAGGAGTTCTTGCTTGAGATGGTGGTCACTTTTTTCTTATTGCAAGTATCTTGATGGAGCATGAGAGCATGTTGGAGATTCATGTGGTTTCATGTATGGCTATGATGATGTGTTTCATGTATTGATCCCTTATGCAATGTATACAACAAGTGGGAGAATGTCGGGATATGATGTTGTATACCATTGCATAAATTGATATATTATATTATTGTAATTAAATAATTATTTAGTTGTGATAAACCTTGGTGGTGTTGTTAATCACACTAGGTAATTATTTGGGGACCCACTTATGTTGTATTGTAACATTGTATTATTATTATTTGTGTGGGGGACATGTGATAATAATTTAATATTGGGAAATATTAAATAATGTGATGTCTTAGTACCAAATATTAAATAAGGGGTTAGTGATTTTGTATTCACATGGTTTTGTGGTACATGGTTTCACCTTACCAAGTTAGTTGTATTTTGTGTGAGCTTGTGTCTATAAAAGCAAACACATATGTAGTGGTTTAGGTTGGCTAAGTGGGTTGGCTATTATTATTGAGTCTTCTTGAGGAGTGAATTTGTGAAGCATGGCATGGGATGTGTGTTTTCATTATCCACATGGGAATGCATTAGAGGGCTTGATGCTTCATAGGTATTCATTGTAACTCTTGAATTGTTTTATTGCTGAATAATATGGTGGAGTATGGATGCTTTTGGAGGCTGGGTTTTTTCCTCTTGAGGGTTTTCCTAGGGTATATCTTGTGTTATCTTGTGGCTTGTCTATTTTATCTATGCATTTTGGAAACTTGTATGCATGTTTATCTATCATGGGTTATGTAGGAAATGGATTAAGATTCATGGGTTAAAATGCAATATTTCCTAACAAGGGTTAGGCTTGGGGTTAAATTGGAGTTAGGGTTGGGGATAGAGTTACGATTAAGGTTAGGTTTTGAGTTAGGATTAGGATTATGGGTAGGGTTAGGGTTAGAGATAGAATTGTGGTTAGGGTTAGGATTATGATTAGACGTAGGGTTAGGGTTAGGATTAATACTAGAATTCATGTTAACATTAGAGTTAGGGTTAAAATTATGGATAGGGTTAGGGGTTTAATTAGGATTAGGGTTGGGGTTAGCATTAGCATTAGGATTAGATCTAGGGTTATGGTTTGAAATAAAATTGGGATTAGGGTTGCGATTAGTGTTAGTATTAGGGTTAGGGTTACCATTAAGATTAGGATCATAGATAAAATTATGATTAGGGTTAGAATTAAGATTAGGGATAGGGTTATGGTTATGGATGGGGATGGGGTTAGAGATAGAATTAAGGTTAGGGTTAGGATTATGGTTAGGAGTAGGGTTAGGGTTTGGATTAATAATAAAATTGGTGTTAAGATTAGGTTTATGATAAGTGTTAGGGTTAATATTAGGGATAGGAATAGGGTTAGGGCTAGATATAGAATTAGGATTAAGGTTGGGGTTAGTGTTAGTATTAGGGTTAGGGTTAGGGTTTGGGTTAGGATCAGAGATAGAATTAGGTTTAGGGTTGGGTTAGCATTAGGATGAGGGATATGGTTTGGGTTTGGGTTAGTGTTATGACTAGGGTTAGGATTAGGATCAAAGATAAAATTAGGATCAGGGGTAGGGTTAGGGTTAGAGATAGAAATAGTGTTAGGTTTAGGATTAGAGATAGAATTAGGGTTAAGGCTAGGTTTAGGAATGGGGTTAGGGTTAATATTAGGGATAAGCTTAGGGTTATAGTTAGATATAAAATTAAGATTAGCATTAGGATTAGTGTTAGTATTATAATTAGAGTTAGGGTACGAGTTAGGGTTATAGATAGAATTAGGATTAGGGTTGGGGTTAGCATTAGTATTAAGATTGGGATTAGGGTTTAGGTTCAATGAGGGTTAGGGTTCAATTATGGGTTCAACTTCAATTAGGATTTAAGTTTAATTAGGGTTAGGGTTATGACTATGGGATAAATCTTGGGGTTAGGGTTAGGATCAAGGTTGAGGTTAGGTTTAGGGTTCAATTTTGGGTTCAATTTCAATTAAGATTCATGTTCAATTAGGGTAAGAGTTGGGGTTCATTTAGGCTATGATTGAGGTTCGATTATAACCTTTATATTGATTCTATCAAAATTTTGTAACCCTTACCCTTATTCTATATCTAACCCTAAGAATAAACCTAACCTTAACCATATTCCTAACACTAATTCTATCTCTAACTCGAACCCTAACCCTAATTATATCTATAAATCTAACTGTAACTATAATCCACATTCTATCTCTAACTCTAACCCCAACCCTAATCATAACCCTATATCTAACCCTAACCCTAACCCTTCCCCTAATCACATTTTCTATCTTTAAATCTAACCTAAACCTAACCCTAACCCTAATTCTATCTATAACTCGAACCCTAACTCTAATCCAAATTCTCTCTAACTCTAACCCTAACCCTAATCTTGACCCTATATCTATACCTAACCTTAACCCTTCCCCTAATCATATTTTCATTTCTAACTCTAACCTAACCCAAACTCTTCCCCTAATCACATTTTCATATCTCTAACTCTAACCTAACCCTAACCCTAATCCTAATAGCTAACAAAACTCTAATCCTAATTATCAAAATTCAACCCTAACCCTAACCTGACCTTAACTTTAACCCTAATTAAACTGGAACCCTAAATCTAATCCTATTTGAACCCTAATTGTAATTTAACCTTAACCTTAAATATTACTCTTATAACCATAATTGAACCCTAACCCTAATACTCATTTTAACCCTAATTGAACTTTAATCCTAACCCTAACTCTAATTAAACATGATATCCATTGGAACCCTATCCCTAATTAAACCACAACCATAATTGAACCCTAATCCCAACCCTAATTTTAACCCTAACTAAACTCTAATCCTAACCATAACTCTAATTGAACCCTATCTCTAATTGAACCCTATCCCTAATTAAACCCTAACCATAATTGAACCTTAACCCCAACCCTAATTGTAACCTAACCCTAAATGTAATTAAACCCTAACCTTAACCCTTATTAAACCCTAACCCAAATTGAACATTAACCCTAACCCTAAGTGAACCTTAACTATAACCCTAACACTAATATGAAGATTTATCTTGCAAGTTTAATTGAACCCTACCCTAAATGAACCTTGATTCTAACCCTAATTTTGACACATTGAACTCTAGTCCTAACCCTAGCTCTAATTGAACCCTAACCCTAATTGAATGCTAATTGAACCCTAACCATAACAATAACACTAATAGTAACCTTAAATATTATTGAACCCTAACCCTCACCATAACACAAACCCCAATCCTAATTGAACCCTAACCCTAAACGTAACCCTAACTAAATCTTAAATGAACTATATTTAAATCCTAATTTAAACTCTAATTGAACCCTAATCTAAACTCTATTTAAACCCTAACCTAAACTATATTTAAACTGTAATCTAAACTCTTATTGAACCCTAACCCTCATCATAACACAAACCCCAATCCTAATTGAACCCTAACCCTAAACCTAACCCTAATTGAATCTTAATTGAATTATATTTAAACCCTAATCTATCTAATTGAACCCTAACCTTAACCCAAGCTCTAATTGAAATTCCTAACCCAAACCCTTATCTTATTTGAACCCTAATTGTAATTTAACCTTAACCTTAACTTGAACATTTCTCCTATAACCCTAGCCCTAATTGAACCTTGACCCTAATTGAACCCTAATCTTAACCATAATATATTTGAATCTTAACCTCAACCCTAACTCTAACCTTAATTAGACAATAATTCTAACACTGACTATAATTGAACCCTAACTGTACTTAAACCCTAACCATAATTGAAGCTTTGGGCAAGGCTATCTCGTGAGTTGCTTCTAATGGCCAAATTTTAGGCATACAGATCACAAGTGGGGTTCCTAATGCCACGCACCAATAATTTTTTGATGACATTATTTTTCTTAGGGAGCCTCATCAATTGAAAGCTCTGGGATTCAAAAGGATCCTATCCAATTACGCGATTGCCTCATGTTAGCGTGTAAATGAAGCAAATTCTGAAATCTTCTTTATAAACACAGATGTTGGGTCAACCAAAGAGGTGGCATAAATTCTAAATTATAAGATAGGGAAGTTATCGATGGAATATCTCGGCCTACCTTTGGAGAAAGGGGTAAGAACTGGTAAACTATGGGATCCTCTGCAAGATCGGGTCAGGAACCGTCTGGATTCCTAGGGTGGTTGATGGTTGTCTTTGGCCAAGAGGGTCATCAAGCTAAAGGTAGTAATATTAGTCTTTCCAATATACTTAATGTCCTCCTTAGCTATGCCAACTAATAGGGATGGAGAGCTCAACAACAACATGCGAAGATACCTTTGGAAATGAACCTCAGAAAAGAAGTACCCTCTGATTTCCTAGGACAGGATCTATAAATTGAAAGCAAAAGGGGGAGTGGGTATTCAAAATCTACTAAAACAAAACAAAGCCTTGGGGGCAAAGCTGATATGGAACATGTACATTCAGTGTGATGAAAAATGGGACAGGATATTGTGAAGTACATGGCGGATGATGAAGCATCTAGCATTCTACTCAACGAGGAGCTTCCAAGCGGATTGAGAATTTGGAATTTTATGTGTGCTTGCCTTCCACTCATTCAAGAAAAACTATCTTGGGATGTACACGATGGGTAGAAGACAAGGTTTTGGGAGGACTCATGTGGTGGGTATCCAGAGCTAGTTGATAACCAAGAATCGAATCAAGCCAGAATTGGACTGCAAAGGGAATGGGGATGCCATGTGTGAAATTATATGATGGAGGTAAGGGAGGTTGGTGGATCAACTTTTGTGTGGAGGATTTTTGAATCGGGGCCCATCTCTATGGAGGAAGCAACCATTTTGCATTGGGAGGTGGAGTTGAGAGTGGTTTCTATAAGGGCGGGGGTGGAAAAACTTGTGTGGGTTGGCTTGGTCTATGGACAATACCTATCCAGAGACGGCTATAGGCTGCAATACTTGGACGAAGTGGATCCCCTTCTCCCCTTGCACTTGTGTTGGGATAAGGCATGTCTTCCAAAAGCAGGCATATATGTGTGGGCAGCTTTGTAGAACAAGGTTCTCACAGTAGATAAATTCAAGAAGATGGGATACCAAGGACCATCTTGGTGTGTAATGTGTTGCAAGGAAGAAGAAGACATCAACCATCTGCTTATGGGCTTCCCTTTTGCACAGGCTTGCTGGAAATGGCTATGTGCAAGACTTGGCTAGAGCGGTGCTCTACCTAATGATGATGTTGTGGCTCTCTTTGAGGCGTGGCCGATTCTAAAAAGGAGCTTAGTGTATAGTGAACTATGGGTCACCAGTCCATCTTTGATTTTCTGGGAGCTATGGAAGGAGAGGAATGGTAGGATATTCATAGACAAGGAAAAGGACTTCCCCACTTTTGTAAATAAACTAGAGGCAACTATTATGGAGGTGGTGAACTGTAGGGTGGTTCAAAAGGATCTTGCAGATGTCTTCATGGAGTGGGACGCTAAAATACACATGGCCTAGTATGGGCTAGCATTACCAAAGCCAAGTGAATATGGATCAAAACAAACAAAGGTGGACAGAAAGAAGGTGGTGTGGCTTCCTCCATCGGAAGGGTGGCACAAGTTGAACTTCGACGATGCCTCTAGGGGTAACCCTAGGGCTTCTAGAGCAGGGTATTGCATCAAGAACGACAAAGGGGAGAGGCAGAGAGATCGGTATCCTTGCCACATGGCACCAACACTATCGTAGAGCTCAAGGCCCTGATCCAAGGATTAAGATTGTGTAAGGAGTTGCATTTGAAGAAGCTAGAGATCGAAGGTGATTCGATGGTGGTAATTCAAGACTTGAAATTGGAAAAGATGTTGGATTAGAGATTGCAAGCTTTAATTGGTGTGGCCTTCTCTCTAGCAAGAGGGTTGAATGAGTATTCGATGAAACATGTTTATAGGGAGGCCAATGGGGAGGAAAATAGGCTAGATAACCAAGGGGTGAATGGTTTGACATCAACCCACATTTTCATCTAAAGTGGAACATCTCTCCCTGCAGCAACTTAGCGGATGTTGGAACATGTGTTGCTATGTCGGATTGGGACATAGACCACTGGAAGGTTGGTGCAGTACGAGGATTGTGGGCAAAGGATGGTCGCTTAAATACAAATCAAATCAAGGATGATGTGTGGCTAGCATAGGGTTTCTTGGGTGCTGGGAAGGGCGGCGAAAATTTAATTCCCCTGGCAGGTTGGTACAATCGAAACGCAATAAGATGTGGTTGTGACAAGGTGTTGATCATTCATTCTTCCTCTCTTTTTTTTCCGTTGATGAGCAAGGGTGGTGGCTGAGTTTTTTGGCGATGATGGAGACTCCAATTTGTCTCACCTCATCATGTAAGTTGAGGGATTTTCTGGGGATGATTATAGACAATCAATTTTGATCGGTCTTCAAGGAGTGGGATCCTCTGGTGATAGGAGCAGTTGAATTGGTCTTGGGCAAGGATTTTATGATCTTTGATGAGAGATATAGGACCAACATCAACATCCCATCATAGTTTTTTGTTGCACTCCTTGATTTGGAGTTTCCAAAGGTAGAGATGCTTCTCATGACAAGGAAGCTTGTGATGGTGGATTTTTTGGGTGGGGTCAAGGAGGTGATTATCATGGCGGAGCTGGGGGTTGGCATCCTACATCTGAGGGACACGAGGCTGGGTGTTGCTTCCTAACATCTAGGTGAAGAGGTATCCCTTCCTCCTGGATGTGAAGGGAGAGGATCTTTGTGAGAATAGGGCACAGGCGAGGAAAGGTGTTGATTTTCTCAAAATATTTTTGTATCTGGAGGTGGCACCGAAAGATGGATGGAAGGGACGATTCAAGGAGTACCTCCAGGAGGCGGAGATACTGATGGAATGAAGGTAGCAAGTGCGTGGTTTTGTTTTTTGGTAGCGAGCGACGACTTCAAACATGGTATGCAGCGACGGACGCGAGTGACGAAGTTAACTCAAGGCAACATTTGGTTTTTTTTTATGTTTTGACAAGATTTACAATGTAACGCTTGGCCTCAACCATAGACTCATTTACTGGGTGGGATGTTGTGTCGAAGGTAGTCCTATAGTTTGGGATAGGGGATAGAATGGTGGTATAATTTTGGGTTGTGCTTGGTTGAAAGTCTGTATCAGGCCCATTGAAATGAAATGTACTGCAACTTTTATATTAATATAAAATATAAAATTTACGTACCAAAAAAAAAAAGAAAAATCGAACCTATTCTTTGAAGAAAAAGATGAGCTTCCAATAAAAATTTGATGATTTCTCTTCATGCTGAGATTTATTTTAATTGATGATTCAAAAATGGCATTCCTTCTTTTTTCTCCATAATTACATCATCTGTTTTCCTGTAGATCAAATTTAGGAAAAAATTATAAACTGCAACTTCTTAACTGTATTACTTTACTGCCAACTTTTGATAGCCATATAATTTCTAGTCGCTAGTTGGAACACTTTCCATTATATCTATTGCCCCATTGCCATAGAGGCCTGATACTTTTTTTCCTTGAGATAAAAATTCATCCCCTAGACTTGAAATTGATCATCCATTCAATAAGAGATTTTATGCTATACCAGAATGTAAGGAAAGTATAGAAAAAAATTGCAACAAGAAGAATACTTTAACTATTCTATCTTCGAATTGACAAAGGATAAGGAAGTGATACTAAACTTTGTGCAACCTAATTCTTTGAATAACTCCAATAGAGAAGTACCTACACACAAAAGAACAAAAAAATGTTTGGATTGTTTTTAGAGGACTGCCTCAATTAGTCCCCCACTTTGGTGTTTCTACCTCCACAGACAACCAGATAGCAACGATTGTATATAAAGATGATAAAGAGAGCATAAAAATGGAAATACCAAGCAATACTCAGACAACAATATGTTGCAATACAAACATGATAATGCAAAGTGAATGGAGATGGTGGGTATCACCTTCTCAATCATGTGCTCTGAAGGTAAATAGAGGAAGGAGCGAGCTTGCAAGCTCTCCAAAGTCAACGATGTTGCAACAACGGAGAGGAGGAACCAACAAAACAATAGCTTGCAGCTACAATGGAGGTGGTGATGCAACTTGAAGGAGCTAAAAGTGAGTGTGTAGAGTGAAATCGATCAATAATTTGTCAAGAAGCTGAGTAGAATGATTTTTTTAGCAATTTAAAGTCAAAAGGAGGCAAAAATCCCATTTGAAGTCGGTTAAAGGAGAAGAAAACGTTACACTTCGCGTCCAATGGAGGAGTGTAACGCCTCTACAGATTCTAGAGGAAGGAATCTTGTTAGGACGGAAGCACACCACATGGATGTCCCCAAAAAAATATTTCCCACCGACACACAAATGAGTTGCCAAGTGGACAGGGAAAGGTGGCGGGTGTATGGATTGCATCATTGGATTCAATTCTCTAAGGTAGGGGGTAATGTAAATGTGGAATTTTCCTAGGGTTGCAAATTCACACCATTATGGTTTGTAATGTATAATTATATCTGAATTATTCTTGTTATACTTGAGAAATATTTACTTATTTGATTAAATGAGCCAATAGAATATGGATAGCTCATAACATACTCCAAAATTATTTTTACACTATGAGAAGCAAACCTTAGAAGGTTGTATATATGTTAAAATATTGTGCATGTTTTGTTGCTAGCAATTGATTACAAATATGAATAGACTACCCAACATGATGGGATAATGTTAAGATGGCTTGATTGGAATCCTAGAAAATCAACAAAGATTCTTAAGGGGCCTTGTTTTGAGAGACCCAAGTCTTCAAGTGATTTTCACATATAGGACAAAAATAATATACTCTAGTCACAAGAGGATGTGCAAAGTCTCCTTTGATTATTTTAATTCATCTATGTGTATGTGGTAATGGAATTATAGAATCCTTTGATTGAACTTACAATAAAAATATATTAAAAATTAAAGAAAACTAGCATACTAATAACTTATCTAATAGTATATAACTAATAAGCTAATCTATAAGCTAAGAAATATAAAACTAGCTAACAAAAAAAAACTAGAAACATGGTTGTGTGTGTCCTCAAGCTATACCAACTTATTATCCTACAATGTATCCAACTAGGTGAAGAACACCTAGAATAGGGTAAACTACCAAGAAAGTAATCTAAGGGAAAAGCATGATTGAATTGATGTAAAATAAGATTTTTTAATACAAAGATATAGTTGGATAAATTAAATTGTTAAATATGACAAAGGAAATGAGATTGAAAACACAAAAGAAACTTAGGAAAACTAAATGGGGAGCAAAGAAGTGGTTACACCTAAAGAAAAAAGTATAGAGCTTGACTATGGCTAGGTTGGAGAATTGTGGAGCTTTCCTAGTAGGAATTCTTCATATGACATAAGACTCTCTCAAAATGAGGTTCTCATTATTAAAATATAATGGGATGTTTCTAGAGGTGTGAGAATCAAGGAGAGATCCAAATGATATGATAATTGAAGAGACATAGAGGTGGGATGCTCAAAATTCATGTTTTCTACATAATCAAGTGAAACCACCAATTTCCATAAAAGGATGGTTTCAAAAACACCTTGGTTGTGTGATAATTTATGACACTTTTAATGTTTCTAGTACAATTACTTGACCATTGTCCAACTACATGACCATTATAATAGTTTTTCAACTACTTTCAAGTTACCACCAATAGTTTTGACAAAGTAGGTGAAACATGAGACTTTAAAGGGAGAACAAAGTTGATTTGGAAAATAAGGATGAATGTCGATAGAAGTATGGACCAAACAAGACTAGGGAAGTCCCCAAGCATCAAAATTGTCCATTATTCTTACATTTTAATGTAAATTTAATTAGTGCTTATCATCATCAGACTCAAAATATTGACTCATATATGAATGTGCAAGAAGGGTACTTACACATAAAAATATAATTGGGGAGTTTGTAGTTTCTTCCAAAAGCATAATCCATAAGGAACATATGTCATTTTATTAGGCATGCTTAAATATGGGTCTCAATTGACCTCTTCTAGAAAATAAAATTGAAAGGGTTGAGTAGTATTAGAGAAACCTTTAAATTATAAGAATGTGTTCATTTAGTTTCATTTGTAAAATTAGCATAGACTCTTCTTTCACCACAATACCAAAAATTAGTGGTATATAATTTTTTAATAAATTTTCATATACATAAATTCAGTATAATTTATCAAGAATAAAATAAAATGAAAAATTCAAACTAATTAAATAAGAAAATAACACATCAAAGTTTTGTGTGAAGTTACAGCATCAAGAGAACATCAAATCCAAGTGGGTCTAAGTAGCAGTGAAAATCATAAAAGGAAACAAGTGGAAGATATTTAGATCTCAATTATCATCCATGTCCACCCATGGGATGTAGATTTTCATTTTATTACCACATAGTAACTTCAAGAGTACAAATGTCAATATAGGGAATGGTATGAGTATTGGTGGATAGAGTCAAGCATGGGGGAGGCCTATAAATACTTGTACATGGGCCATTAATGAGACATTCAAGAAACATAGGACACAATCATATATGATTTCTAGAATAAAGAGAAATGAAGGTTGGGAAATGGAGCAAACGATAGTTAGAGGGGCTAAGTACAAATTCATTACCAATTAGTGCCTAGGTATATAACCTTGTATTATAAGCCTAGTCATTGTATCATTGCATTCAACCACATATTATGGTCCATGATATTATATAATATAATAATCTTTCCATTATTATCTTGGTTTTCTTAGCTTATTTGGTGTGTTGTTTATCTTGCACCCTTTAGTAACATAGAACCCTAAGCCTCTATGCATTTCAAGTAAAACTTCAAGGAACTCCATTTTTGGGGGGATGGTATTCTAATGTATTGATTATCTCAATGCTTTGGTATTAATCTAAGTGTGAAAGTAAATGGAAAATATCCCAACATTTTGGTTTTGTTGCTAAGATTTGTAATGTATCTTGTTTGGTCCATTTCAACATTCTTGGAAAGTTCCAATATTCTTGGAGAATGTCAACTTATTCATAAAGGAATTATGAAAATGGTTGAGATTTCATGAGACCAAGATGATTCCAATGGTTCTTTTTGGATATAGTTTTGACATTCTAGGAGAATTCCATATTTCTTGGAGATTTCCAACATCCTTTGAGGCTCCAACTTTCCTAAGACCTTGGGATGTGTAGATAAAACTGATTAAATAAATTAATTAATTTTTCTTAAGGTGAATTTACATTATAAATATAACTTTTTTTTATTTGTTTAATTTTAAAGAAGGATTGCTTATGTCATAAAGTGTTTATAAAAGAGGGCCTAAAAGTGTTAGCACTAAGCATGGGGTACAAGTGACTTAAAGTTTATTATTTAAAAGTAACATTGAAAGGGAGAATCAAAAGTGATATTTAATTAAAATCTCTTGGAAAGGTCAAGGGAAATTGGTTTTTTACAAAAAGCAATGAAAAGCAAAAAGCAAAAAAATATTTTTTTCAAAAATAGCTCTAAAAGGATATAAAAGGAGGTTGGGTCTTGAGAATAATGGTTATTTTTTATTCATTTCATTTTCTTTTGTGAAAGAATGTGACTTCTCCCTATTTTCGTAAGGATGAAAACTCTTTGGTGAATTTAGTTTCAGGGATGAAAACCCTCCTAGTTGGTTGATAATTTCATCTAAAAATCACCATTGTGTTGAATGCTAAGTCTTTTTCCAATTTGTTGTTGATAATGGAGATGTTTGATGTATTTTGAAGAGTTTTTATTGTTAAATATTAATAATGGGATTTTTTGAATATTTTAACATGTTACAAGAGGATGTTTGAGGTTTGAAGGGTCAATCCATTAAAAGGTGAACATTGGTGATTTTGGTGAGTTTTTTATGGAATTTTTGTTAGTTTTAGACTAGAAATGTAAATAAGTAGAAATACAACACACTGAACAAAGAACACAACAAATTACCTTGGGAAAACCCTCCTCGAGGGAGAAAAAAACCCAAAAAACTGTATCTCTTATGTATACAAAGAATAAGAGTAGAAATCTGCTTACAAATCAGACCCTTCTCAAGGGCGAATTTGATACAATAAAAAGATAAATCTCTCCTTGATGCAAGCTGAATATAATTATCCTTGAAATCTAATCTACTACTAAAGATGGCAATTTGTTGCTAAGTGAAAACTCCTTCTTGAGAAAATATGAATGAAATGAGAATGAATTGATGTGTAAATGAATGATCAACACCTTGTATATATACAAAACTAGGCGACTTTTCATCTAGGTCGACCTCTTTGAAGAAAATAATATATATATATATATATAATATCATTTGTAACAAGGTCGACCTGCCTAATCATTTATTATTTTAAATTTAAGAGAAAAATATATCCTCCCACTATAAACATCAACACTCCCTCTTAGCTAGGGAGGTATTTTTCTAGTAATCCTCGTCATAGAGTCTCTCGACATGACGTCCACAATGGCTACACCCAATTGTGGAAATCCACATCTCAGTCTCAAAGATGTACAAGAGTTCATCACAGATTCTCTCAATGTGATGTTGTCATGGATTCTCTCAACATGACATCCACCATGGCTACTCCCATGTGTGGAAAGAAACATGTGTACAAGTGTCCATCACAAAGTCTCTCAACGTGATGTCGTCATGGAGTCTCTCAACATGTCGTCCACCATGGCTACTCCCATGTGTGGAAAAACACAAGTACAAAGGGTTCATCATGGAGTCTCTCAATGTGATGTCATCATAGAGTCTCTCAACATGGCGTCCACCATGGCTACTCCCATGTGTGGAAAGAACGACATCTCCATCTTAGAGATGTACAAGGGCTTTCACCTCATATTTCTCCGTCTCAGAGAAATATGTATTATAGCAAGGCTCACTGATGTTGAGTCTCCCTCTCAGCCAGGGCGACATTCTCCACTA
The DNA here is from genome assembly GCA_007258455.2 of Sequoia sempervirens. Taxonomy (NCBI): domain Eukaryota; kingdom Viridiplantae; phylum Streptophyta; class Pinopsida; order Cupressales; family Cupressaceae; genus Sequoia; species Sequoia sempervirens. Next base: position 578,646,561 of record VDFB02270651.1, on the reverse strand, counting down.
CTCCAAGCTTATCCCGAAAATGTGCAAACTTCGCTCTGGAAAGAGGCTTGGTGAGAATATCAATCGTTTGATCATCAGTGCAAATGTACTTGAATTGAATTACTTTCCTCAACACCATATCTCTGATGTAATGATACTTGATCTCCACATGCTTTTTCCTATCATGAAACACTGGATTTACTGAGAGCTTCACACAGCTTATTGTCACAATGAATCACAGTTGGCTCCAATGATTGCCCAAACAATCCTGCAAGGAGCATTCGAAGCCACATTGCTTCTCAAGCTACTACACATGTTGCAATATATTCAACCTCTGTAGTGCTAAGTTCCACAGAAGTCTGCTTCCTGCTACACCAAGAAATCATGGCAGACCCCAAACTGAAGCAACATCCAAAGGTGCTCTTCCTATTAGTTACACTCCCAGCATAATCAGAATCAGAATAGCCTTGTAACTTTAGATCTTCACATGAAGTATATCTCAAGCCATATACCACTGTGCCACACAAGTATCTCAAGATATGCTTTGCTGCAACTAGATGTATTTGTCCTGGCTCACACATGAATTGACTGAGAGCACTCACCACATAACAAATTTCTGGTATGGTATTGACTAGATACATCAATGATCCAATCAATTATCTATACATGGTGGGATCTACCAAATCTAAACCAACTGTTGAGTCACTCAACTTCAAATTTGTCTACATAGGTGTAGACATAGACTTGCAATCCATCATCCCAAATCTCTTCAATATGTCTATAGTGTATTTCCCTTGACTTAAAATAATTTCATTAGGTCTTTTCCACACTTCCAGTCCCATGAAGTAATGCATAAGACCAAGATCCTTCATCTCAAACTCGGAGGCTAATTCTTTCTTTTATTTGACAATGAGATACTCTACTCCAGTGAGAAAAATATCATCAACATAAAGAACCAATATCAAAGCCTCACCATCAACTACCTTGAAGTAAAGATTGGAATCTGCATCATTCTTGGAGAATCCCAAGCTCATCAAATATCGATCAATCCTTTCATACCATGCACGAGGTGCTTGCTTAAGGCCGTACAATTCCTTCTTCAATTTGCATACATGAGATTCCTTCCCATGAATCACAAAACCATCTGGCTACTCAATGTACACTTCTTCAATCACACCATTAAGAAATGTAGTCTTTACGTACATTTGATGTAACTTCCAACCTTTAGTGGATGCAATAACAATAATTGTCCTGATAGACATGTATCGAGCAACAGAAGCAAATGTCTCTTCATAATCTATTCCCTCCTAAGAGGATCCTCTTGCCACAAATCTCGCTTTGTACTTCTCAATGCTACCATTAGCTGCATGCTTGATTTTGTAGAGCCACTTGGAAGACACAACTGATTTCGCTTCAGGTCTCGGAACAACATCCCATACATCATTCTTGATGATAGACTGATATGCTTCTACCATTGCATCTCTCCATACCTGTTGGTTGGATGCTTTTTCAAAACTGGAAGGCTCAGAATCAATTATGTGACTCATCAATGCCACATAACCTAGAAACTTATGCGGTCTCTTGCTTTCCCTAAAGGTGTCTCGAGGAGCTGCATACTTTTCTGCCTCTTGCGTAATTTTTCAAGCCCATAGAGGTCTCTTCTGACCTACAACAATGTCTCTTGGCCCATCAATTGGTTCTATGGGATCAACTAGATCAATAGTCTCGGTTGGTTCATTGGACTCCCTCTAAATCTCAGGAGTATGATCAAGAGATATGTCCATATCCTGAGGAGTCTCCTGCTCTTCACTGTCTATCTCCATGTAAGACCCTTTAGATATTTTGAAGGCTACTTCCTCTTTGAAGGAGACATCCTTGTTGATCTCAATCTGTTTCTACCTGGGAATGTAGACTTTGTAGGCCTTTGAAGACTCACTGTATCCCACGAATATTCCTTTCTTGCTTGAAGGTTCTAGCTTTGATCTTTTATCCTTAGGCACATGAATATAAATAGGACAACCAAAAATTCTTAAATGACTAACCTCAGGTTTCACACCTGTGAAGGCCTCTTCAAGAGTCATGTTTCCCAATATTGGATGAGGGCTTCGATTCTAAACATACACGGCAGTTATGGAAGCTTCTGCCCAAAGGAAAGTCTGTAAATCTTGATCATGAATCATAGCCTTGGCTGCCTCAACTATGGATATGTTCTTTCTTTCCACAACTCCATTTTGCTGAGGGTTGTACAAAACACAAAACTCCATCTTGATCCCTACCTCAATGTAGAAATTACGGAAACCTCCAGAAGTGTATTCTCCTCCATTGTCTTATCTCAAAACTTTAATCCTTTTCCCATACATGTTTTCAACTTGAGCCTTGAATTCTTTGAATCAATCTTGTACTTTTTCATACTCCTTAGATTTCAAGAAGTAAATCCAAGTCTTTTGAGAATAATCATCAATGAAAATCACATAATACCAAAATCCACTCAAAGATGCCACAGACATTGGTCCACATAAATTAGAATGAACAAGATCTAAAATTCCCTTTGATCTATTGTCACTACTATGAAAGGGACTTTTGATGTTCTTACCAAGTGCACATCCTTTGCAAATTCCATCATGCTCTAGACTAAGCTTTGGTAGCCAAGTAACCACCTTCTCCATGGATGGAAGAGCTCTGAAATGTAAGTGAGCAAGTCTCATGTGCCATAGCTCACTCGAACTGATAGAGTCGTGCAATAATGCCTGAATTGGATGAATAGAAAGTCTATATAGGCTCTCTTGACGAACACCAATCACATGAGCTGATTTGATACTAGAGTTCTTAGGCCAAACAAGAACTTTCCCTTCAGAAAAAGCAACTTGGTACCCTTTTTCCTCCAATGCTAAAATGGAGAATATTTATTTTGATTCCTGGTACAAACAAAACATCACTCAAATGAAGAGCGATGCCAAAATCTAGATGAAGAGAGGTGGTCCCAGCTCCTTTTATGGAATAACAAGCATCATCTTCAATTATCACTTGCAAGTTGGTTTCTCTTTCTACCAAGTCCGAAAGATTATCTTGATATCTTGTGATGTGTTGTGAAGCACCACTATCAATCAACCAAGTGTCACTATCAGTTGAAACATTTCTTGAAAGAGCAGAGATGAATAAAAATCCCCCTGAGTCATCTCTAGATTCCTTTTGAGGTGGCACATCATCAACATCTACAGTAGAAGCATGTTGCTTTGGTTTTGATATGCAATCTCGAGCATAGTGACCATACTTGTCACACCTGAAACATTGAATGTGAGAGAGATCCTTCTTCTTCTTTGGTTCTAGAATACAATCTAATTTTTTGTTTCTATTCCTCTTGAAACTGCCTTTTCTCCCTTCTCTTCCTTTCCTTCTAGAAGCTTGAGTAGCAAGGACATGATTTTCTTCATTATGAGAGCTTCGCCCATTTCCTCTTGCTGCCAATCTGGATTCCTCTTGAATGCAATCAGCTCGAAGACGATCAAACTTGGGCAACTTAGATCTCCCACTAATGCTTTGGATAAAGGGCTCCCAAGATTGAGGAAGACCATTCAATGCCAACATAACCAGGTCTCTATCTTCAACTATATCTCCAATGGCGAATAGTTGATCTCTCAACTCAACAATCTTCATGAAGAAGGAGATGACTAAATCTCCTTTAGCCATTTTTATATGATGGAGTTGTTGTCTCAAGGCAAGGGCTCTACTGGTATTGTTGATCTCATACAATCCTTGTAGAGCCTCAAACATATCTTTGGTTGTCTTCATCTTGGAGATAATCGACACTAGATGATCCTTCACGGAGTCTATCAAGATCTTCCTAGCCTTCATGTCATTCTTCTTCCATTGAATTTTCTTAGCATCATCAGATGGCTCGGGCACATCATTTTCCATGAAATCTAGAAGATCATTTTCTTCTAAGGCAATAAGAACTTTGAATTTCCAAGAGGTGAAATTTGATGCACCATCAAGCCTATCTTCGAACTTGACTCTGTTCACCATCTTTGATACTTAGATAAATTGCCCTAGATAAGGAGATGACTTGGCTGCTTAAACAAATCTGATCCAATCTCGCTTAAACCTACTTTGATACCATGTTAGTTTTGGACCAGAAATGTAAATAAGCAGAAAGACAACACACTGAACAAAGAACACAACAAATTACCTTGGGAAAACCCTCCTTCTCGAGGGAGAAAAAAACCCAACAAACTATATCTCTTATATATCGAAAGAATAAGAGCATAAATCAACTTACAAATCAAACCCTTCTCAAGGGTGAATTTGATACAATAAATAGATAAATATCTCCTTGATGCAAGTTGAATATAATTATCCTTGAAATCTGATCTGTTGCTAAGTGTGAACTCCTTGAGAAAATGCAAATGAAATGATAATGAATTAATGTATAAATGAATGATCACCACCTTGTATATATACAAAACTAGGCGACTTTTCATCTAGGTCGGCCTCTTTGAAGAAAATAGAAATATATATATATATCATTTGTAACAAGGCCAACCTGCCTAATCATTTATTATTTTAAATTTGAGAGAAAAATATCTCTTGCTACTATAAACATCAACATTTTTTACCTGTGTACCAACAACATTTAGCTATATTTTAGACCTATTCATATATGATTTCATTTATATATAATATAATAATCTTTTCATATTTTTTAGGTGATTTTTGTGGGTGTTGGAGTGTGTTTGTAGGAGTAGGTCAATTTGGGTGTGCCTAGTGCATATGGTAGCTTGATTTCAGCATTCTAAAGTGATTTGGGTGTGATTTTAATGTGCTTCAATTCTATTTTGATAGTGGTAACAATATTTTTAGTGTTCTTCCAAATCATTATCAGCTACATTCATCAACCTTAAGAGGTATACATCAATTGGTTTTATGGTATAGTCATTGTGGTTCTTGTAGTACATGATTTATGGACTTATTTTGATGATGCAATAGTTTGATTAGAAATTAGAATAATATCTCAGACCTATTTTAGTACTGTATCACATATCATGTTAATTTGTAATACATTCGTATCTATCTTGTAGACCCTGGATGGTATTACCACCAAAGGATCATTATCTTGTATGCATTTCATATTCTAAGTTGGATGGTTTATTGCTAGTCTCTATAGCATAATCATTCAATTCATTTTGGCATGAACAAGCTAGCATTATTGGCCATTTTGGTTTGAGTCAAGCTTAAAAAAATTCCAATGGCTTGCATTCATGCATTCCACCAAAGAGGTGTTGATAAGGTTGTATTTTTTGTCTACGTGTCACTTTATGCTATCCTCCAAGGAGGTGTTGATTAGGATAACGTTTTTTCTTTTGTATTCTAGTTGGATTTCCACCATATCAGTTTGTAATTGCATTCATTTAGAATAGTTGTGTTTGGAAGCATCATATGATTTCATCTTTCCCTCTCCAATATCTTGGTGATCAAAAAGTGTTGAAGATGTTGCATTGCATTTCTTATTGCAAAAACCCAAAAAAAGGAGGTAGGGTGGGTTGTTGCAATGATATCAAAGTTGGTGATCATGTCAACCTATTGGGAAGCTAACATATTGTTGTAGATCTGTGGTTGCATGGAAATAGTTTATTAGTATATTAGTATTTAATAGATTGCATAATAGTGTTTTGTAGCTATAAATAAGTTTTAGTGGTTGAGTTTTATAGGATTATTAGTCTTTATTTTTCTAGCTAGGAAAGCATGACAATTATCAATAAGGAAGATTTGAGTAAAAATATTTACAATGTAGAAAAGAAACTTGAACACCTACCTCAATCAAAGGATGATCTACTTTACATTTTGGAAGAAGTGGAGAGCTTTTTATATAAGATAGAATAGCTTGATACTATGGAGATGCAAACTATCTTTGTCCCTACTATAAATTCTCTAGTTAATCCAAAACTTATGAAATGCCTAGATGAAAATGTGAAACTTGTAGTCACCATATACATTAATGAATTTACTAGAATTGCGGCTCTTGAAGTTCCATTCCATGATAACATTATAAGGGAGGCATCTCAGGTAATTGTGGAAATATTTTAAGGTTTGTATGATATGAGAAACCCTTTATTTTTCTAAGAGGGTAAAAATTATTGAAATTGTTTCAAAATCTAGATCATTTGTTGTGATGATAGATGTGGATTGTGAAGATTTTATTCTTAATTTTTTTTAACATTTCTTGGCTATTGTTAATATGATTCATGTAAATAATGTTATAGATTTTATGCAAAACATTATGTCTTTGATTCTAAATGAGAGTGATATTATCTCCCAATCATTCTTATATTCTATTGGTTGTTTTGATAAAGGAGTAGAAATTTTCTTTAGCTACATATAAGATGGTTGTAAATATTGTTAAACAATACGAGAAAAATCCAAGACCATGCTTCTCAATTGAAAGAATAAATAAAGAAGAAACTTGAGAAGCACCTACATGAGAAGAAGAAGGTGTTGAAGTTTCAAGAAAAAAAGTGTAGCAAAAATGAGCTCAGAAAAAATACTTTGCTTCACATGCCAAAATTCTTGGGAGCCTCACCATCAATGCAAGGACAAAGAAGTGAAATTGGTAGAGGAACAGTAAGAAGTTACAAAATAGAAGACTAAAAAAATATGGAACAAGAGGAATGTAAGTACTTAATTTTCCTTGAATATGATGAGTTGAAGGGAGATGAAGGCATGAAATCCTCCAATGATGAGGAGAATTTTCCCACATAATAATATTGCCATTTCCCTTTCAAAAAAATTAGTAGAAGAGTATGTTGATTGTAAAGATGAAAAAGTTTTCATAACTTCAATTATAGAAGAACAAGCAATTGAGTTTCTTGATGATTCATTTCTTGAGCATTGTATTGTTCTACTTCTTATTCAGGAAGATTGCAAGGAAATTATTAAAGAGGTAGCTAATTTCAAAAAAATTGTTAATCCTACAATTGAAGACAAATCAAAAACTTGATTGTATGGTGAGAAAAGTTACTTTGTTGATTCTAAACAAGGGCCTCAAGAATTTCAAGTAATGAATAAATAATTGTTGGTCTTAGAAGAGAAAGTGGTGCAATATTTAAAATAATTGATATCACACACATTTTTAATGAAGACATATTTTGGAAGGCTCAAGTTGAGGAGAGATAGAAATGCATTAAGGATGGAGCTACTCTTGTAAATTTGCAAATTGTCAAAGATGCATTGGAGATGATAAATTCATATTACTTGTTTTTTTCATTTAGATCAAGATCATGCCATCAAGTTTGCAAAAGATACCTTTGATACATACAAAGAGAAGGAGAAAGAGGTTGATGAGCTCAACCTAGAGCTAATTTTAGCTCACTTCTCACTCTACAAATTTGAAAGTTAGTCACCTATTGTTGCCATGCCCAAGGAGCAAGAAGCTAACACTAGAACTATGGAGATCAAGAAAATAATTAAAGGATTTGATTAGATCTAAAAGAACTCTAATTTGGAGCCAAAATATCCTTGGAGTTGTGAAGAAGAATTCAAAAAGGATGAAAAATTGCAAAGTGACTTTAGTATTCCTAGTACCATGGTGGTTCAATATATTGATAGCAATTGGAAATTACATCTAGAATGCAAAGTGATGGAGCTAGAGAAGATATTTTCTCATGATGGTAATTTTCTTTTGGATCAAAATGATTTGGTGAGACCTTGCATTTATAAAATCACCACAAAGAGATGAACACAATCATGAGTTAAAGATTGGTTGCTTGAAAACCATTCTTCCTAGTGAATATTTCTTAAGCACCATGAAGAAATCTCTAGGAATTCTCATGATTATCAAAGTAGCACAACATAAGCATGGTGGAGCTGCCTCATCAATAGGTATTCATGCAAGAGTTTGAACCAAAAAAAATTGTTGGAGGTTTGAGGTGAGAAGGAATATACTATAGAGGATTGTGGGTTACAATTCAGATTTGGTGCAACTTTCTGATCCTAATCAACCATCACCTGACTTAAATTGCATATATTCGAGTGGTTTGGAAAGTAATTTTAGTCAAGTAATGGATCATTTTTCAATTAATGACTTTTGGGAAGGAATTTTTAACCTTAAAACAAAAGTATTTTCAATCATAAGAATTCTTATATTTCTTGTTAGTTCAAGAAGACTTAACTTTTGCAGCTGCTCTTCCACTGCCAAGTTGTTAAACTTGATAAAATCATATTATAACTTAAAAATTTCATACTCAAGAAACAACAATTTTAGTCCTTTTAAGGTCATGGATTCATTGGAGAATGTTAGAAAATATTTTCAGCTAAAGAGAATGAATATTTTAGCCAACATAGCCTCAATTTGGATGGAAAACCAAGTGATTCATGGTTGTCTAGATTTATTTTCAGCTAGTACATAAGTTGGTTTGTATCCTATCTTGGAAGAAATAGTTTGCAACATCATTACTAAGATCATCTTGCAAAGGGATGTGTTGTGAATTTTGGTAATTTGTCTTTGAGAATAACATGGGACTGTAGATTTTTACACAAATGTAGCTATCTTGTAGGATTTCTAGTATTGAAAGGAAATAATAATTGCATAAAAATCCCAAATTTTATTAAAGTGGTGTAGTGGGAACATGATAGAGCAAAGCATATTTTTGGAAAGTTTATTGAATTTTTGCAAAAGATTGGTGTACTTTTAGCAAGAAGAGTAAAGGGGGTTAATTTTGAAGGTGTAGTAATGTAGCATAGTAAATCAAACAAAAGGACTCACAAACCTCCTAGATTCATTTGGGATCCTAGAGTCGTATTGATTATTCAAGGATTGAAAATTTGGTTGACATTGAATTGCTTGAGGGAAAGTAATTTTGGGGAGGGAGGACTTGTAATGTCTTTTTTCAATCCATTCCAATATTCTTGGAGAATGCAAACTTATTCAAAAAGGAGTTCTAACAACAATAGTGAGTTCAAGAGACCAAGTCCAATGGTTATTTTCAAATGCAATTTCAACATTCTAGAAGTATTTCACAGTGCTTGAATATCTCCAACATCCTTGAAGGCTCCAACTTTCATAATATTTTTGGATGTGTACATAAAATTAATTAAATAAATAATTTAAATTATCTTAAGGTGACTTTATATTATAAATACAACTTGTGTTTATTTATTTCAAAGAAAGGTGGCCTACATCATAAAGTGTTTCTAAAAGAGGGCCTAATAGTGTTAGAACTAGGAATAAGGTACAAGTGACTTAAAGATTATTATTTAAAAGTGGCATTGAAAAGGAGAATTAAAAGTGATATTTAATTAAAATTTCTCAAAAAAGAATTTATTTTATTAAGAGAATATTTTAAAGAAATGAAAAACAAAAAATTTTAAAAAATCAACAAAAAAGCAAAATATGGTTTTTTGATTAAGCAGTATAAAAGCAAAAAAAGCTTTTTCCAAAAATAGCTTTAAAAAGGTTATAAAAGGAGGTTTGTTCTTGAGAAGAAGGGTTATTTCTTATCCATTTCATTTGCTTTGGTGAAAGAACTTGAGTTCTTCCTATTTACTAAGAATGAAAACCCTCCTAGTTTGTTGAGTGATTTCATCCAAAGAAACACCATTGTGTTGAATGCTAAGTCTTTTTCTAATTTGTTAGTGATAATGCAAATGTTTGATGTATTTTAAGGAAGTTTCGATTGCTAAATATTATTGATGCAATTTTGTTGAATATTTAACATGTTCCTAGAGGATATTTGAGGTTTGAAGGACCAATCCATTAAAAGGTGAATATTGGTGATTTTGGTGATTTTTTTTATGAAATTTGTGCCTATTTTACCTATTGTACTAGTAGCATTGTATGTTTGTTTTAGACCTATTCATGTCTGATTTTATTTATCAGTTTGATACAATATTACTTGTTGTGTGTTTGGGTGAGTTTTGTGGGTGTTGGAGTGTGTTTGCAACAATAGGCTAGTTTGGGTGTGTTTGGTGCATATGGGTAGATTGATTTCAATGTTCTAAAGTGATTTGGGTGTGATTTTAGTGTGGTATGACTTTTCTTTGATAATAGTAATAGTAGTTTAAATATGCTTCTAGAAAAATATTGACTAAATTCATCATCATTAAGAGATACATCAATTTATTTCATGGTATAGTCAGTGTGGGTCTTGTATTACATGATTTATAGATTGATTTTGATGATTGTAACAATAAAATTGGATATTAGATTAATATTTCAGGCCTATTTTAGTAGTGTATCTCATATCATGTTCTTGTAGACCCTAGATGGTATTTATGTTGGAGGATCATTATCTTGTATGCATTTCATATTGTAAGTTGTATGGTTTACCACCAATCACTATAGAATAATCATTCAACTTATTTTGGCATAAATAAGCTAGCATTATCGACCATTTTGGTCTAAGTCAAGATTAAAAAAAATCCAGTGGCTTGCATTGTATTGCATTTGTGTAGTCCATCGAAGAAGTGTTGATAAGGTTGGCTTTATTGCCTGATGCAGGAGCATCTTGGGTTGTGAGAGCAATCTTGCATCACCCAAAAAAAATTATTTCAATTTTTTCTATAGTTTAGTCTAGAATAATGTTTTGATGAATAAATTCATGTAATAGGGGTCTAAATATTTATTTAATATTTTCCCAAGACCTTTGGTAGTTGCACTCTTGTAAGTTACACACATGTCAATGACCATTTCAAATCTTATCTTGGGAATATTCTATTTTGGCATCCATCTTGGGAAGTGGGAGCATCTTGTATGACATCTTCTTGCATGTTTGCATGTATCATTGCATGTAATCCTAAATGGGGGGCCCAAGTTTGCATGTCAGTGCATGTCTATTTTGGGTCTTAGGTGACCTCATAGTTGACCAATTTGATTGGATATTGGTGGAGGTGTCCATGTGCAACCCATGTGGCCTAATTGGTGATTTTTATTTTATTATTGAGCACTACTCCATCTAGGTGTAGGTTTTTGGAGCCCATTTGTGACTTAATGACATTATTTTCATATTTTGTAAACATTGTTGAAAACTCCCAAAATATGGCATTGGATTTTGGAGTGGTTACTCATGATGGTTTTTGGTAACCACAATGGTTATCCAAGGTTAATCATCTCATAAAAATGAAGACAAAATTTTTATTATTCATTTTTTAGTTTGCAAGTTGAAGATCATAGGTTGAAGGCATAGTGTAACTCAGAGTTGAAGAAATCATTTTCCAGTATTTGAAGGAGAGTATCCTTGGGTGTGGATTTTTGGTTTGGAGCTTTAAAAAACTTATTTGTGCAGGTTGGAAGAATACTTTTTCAGCAAAAAATGATTTTGAATTCATGGTTGAGGTGATGTTGTTGAAGATTGCAAATTGCAAGAGCTAGGAATAAAGTGCAAGAAGTTGATTCAATGAAGAGGAAATATATTTCTCATGCTCAACCATTTGAGATGTTGTATTTCATTTTTATTTCTTATTTTAATCCATTTTTATCAGACCAAGAGGCTGCAACTATTGTAATTTCAGTTTGCGGAAGAAACTATGTTGTTTATAGGAGATTCAATTGAAATAAAGAGGAGTTTATGTGCAGATTTCTAAATATGATCTTGGTTGTTTGAATTCATGTTCTTTGCATTTCCGATTTCCTTTGTATGTGGTTTAAGATAGGGGTGTACCCTTCATCAAATTTCAAGTCAAATCTATGATATATTTACATATGTGGTTATGTGGTGTTCTCATTACATCATCACCTACGTGTCATTTTATGTAATCGCCCAAAGAGGTGTTGATTAGGCTAGCTTTATAGCCTATGTATTATGGATGACTTGCCACCATATCATTATGTAATTTCATTCATCTAGAATAGTTGTGTGGTTGGAAGCACTATATGCTCTCACCTTTCCCTCTCCAAGATCTTGGTGATCAAAAAGTGTTGAAGGCATTGCATTGAATTTCTTATTGTAAAAACTAAAAAAATTAGGGTGGGTTGTTACAAGATTAAGTTGAATGCACAAGATAATTATGAGGGGGGGTGAATCAATTGTACATTAAAACATTAAAACCCTCTTTAATAGTCAAATCTGCATTAGTCATTAAACCCTTAACAACCACTTAAAGCCTTATCATGCATTAGCAGAATGCAAACATGAGAAACAGTAATGCAAACACATCCAAACACATGAGGACACCATATTTACGTGGAAAACCCAATAAGGGAAAAACCACGGTGAGGATTAGCTCACAATATAAAGTAATTACAACACTGAATATGATAGGCTCACTGTTGGAGGGCTCACTACCCAAAAGAAAAGAAGGGCTCATTGCCAAGGGCTCACTACCAAATTACAGAAAAGAAGAAAGAAGAATGTTACAATGAGAAGTCCATCTCAAATCAATAGAAAGATCCACCATATCATCACCAACACATTTGCAATCTCTCTGAAGAATGTAGACACCTTATGCTCACTACTTCCAATAGTCTAACACATTAAAGCTCACACTAGACATTTCACACTTTTGCACTTCACAACTCTACACTTTGCATCACACACTCCATTACCCAATTTTCCATCAACTCAACGCTTATTTATACCATCCTCAACCTTGAAAACAATTGACAAGGTCAACTATGCACCTCAACCGTGCAAATTCAAATTAGGTTGGTACTAAGCATTCCCGCAATGGAAAGGAATGAAAGTGGACCACACCACACCTTAACACAAACCCAAATACACACATACACACCATAACACTCTTCCACAAACACTAAAACATATATGTAATTAGTGTAAACACCCAAGGTCAATCAAACCTATGTTAACACCATTAGACAATTAAGTACATGATTCCTTTGATCCAAAGATGACTCAAAAAAAACATACATCACTTGAACATAATCTAGAATATTTCATAAACACCTTGAAATCCAAGAAATTCCTTCGCAACAACTTTCACCTAAAGAACATATTCATCCTGAACACCTAGTTAACCTTCCACACACTGTAACTCAAGAAACCAACTTGCAGAGCACCAAACCATGAACAACTTCAACTAAAGATAGATATGAGTGATTTAAGTACACCCTCAAATCTACAAGACTAGAAACCAAATTGTGGAGAAATGCAAAGAAAAACTATTTCTCCCAAACACCATTGTAATACACTATTCACATACTAATGAACACAACTTTTTTCTGCACAATGATCTAGAACCTGAAACTATGGATAAGACCTTTGATCAACATATTTGACCCACACAAGTAGATATTAAACCATGAATAAATGTGGAGCAAAACAATAACACTACTCTGCTATACTAAACACCTCTCCAACACACGGTTTCCTCTTTTATTCAAATTTTCTCAAAAGCACTTGGAAACCAAGCACCAGAAAAAACATTCTCATTATCTGGAACAACTTCTTATCATAACCAAACTAACTACAACATATAAAATCAACCATAAACATGCTTATCAAAGCAACACTAGAGATTAACACCAATGATACTACTAATGACAACATAATGCAACTAATCAATGCATCACCAAGGTTGACATCAATGCAACAACATAGATCTATTGGCATCAATGACAACACAAACTACCCATACTTGTAACAATCTCCCCCTTTGTCATTGATGGAAACACATGATGTGAAAAACCATGAACAATAAAAGCAAGAACTCATATTACCAAAACACATACTGCACCACAGTGCACACTACTCCCCCTTACACAAGCATCAACTTTGTCCAATACTTTCTCTTTCTCATAAATTAACTCTCTCCCCCCCCTTTTAGCTTACTCTCTCCTTTTTCACTTTACTCTCTCCCCCTTTGAAATCAATGGAAAAGGGTGCCACACTTGTAGCTTTCCCCCTTTGACATCAATCACACATGATTTCTCCCCAAAGGCAACACCTACAAGGGAAAACAACTGCTCTACAACTACCTTTTCTTTTTATTGCACTTTGTTTTCTTCACACCTTTTCTACACACCTACACATTTTACTTATCTACACCAATCAACAACTATTGCATATATCCTTTGACAAAACTGACAAAGGAAAGACACATGCATACAAGATAATGACAACACTTACTCCCCTTGATTGCAACAGCCAACAATGCCACTACCTACTCCCCCTGAGAGCTAGCCACCAACATCAGTCTAGAATAAGGAACGAATCTTGAGATCCACTAGACTAATGCATATCCTTTTACATCTAGTTGAAAGGAGGGGCAATATCCCCTAACTTATCTCAGAGATACTCAAAATTATCTTCAGGAAGATCCTTAGTAAATATATCTGCAACTTGATCCTTTGTAGGCACATACTCTAGCTTCACCTCATTCACTGCAACCTTCTCTCTCAAAAAGTGATACCAGATTAAGATATGTTTTGTTTCATAATGCATTACCGTATTCTTTTAAATGTTGATAGAACTTGTGTTATCACAAAAGATAGAAATAGGTTCATCATATACCACTTTGATATCCTTCAAGGTTCACTTCATCCACAACACCTATGTGCAACATGATGCTGCAGCAATATATTTTGCCTCTGAAGTAGGTAATGAAACTAAATCGTGTTCTTGCTTAGCCAAGACACTAACCTATTTCTGAGAAAGAATGCACCACCACTTGTACTTTTTCTATCATCCACACAGCCTACCCAATCAACATCTATATAAGCACTCTAAGAGAAATCAGTATCCTTTGGATACCACAAGCCATGTTCTAGAGTTCCCTTCAAGTATCTAAATATTCTCTTCACTGCTACCACATGTGACTCTTTGGTATTTTCTTGAAATATGGCCACAAGATAAACCACATGCATTATATCTGATCTAGTAATAGTTAGATATAATAGTACTCCAATCATTGATCTATACTTTCTCTAATCACCCTTAGGAGATTCATCATTCTTACTCAGCTTGCAACCAATAACCATAGGGGTACATACCAGTTTAGAGTATTCCAATCCAAACTTCTTCAGGATTTTCTTGGCATACTTTGATTGTGAAATGAATATACCTTTTCTTGTTCAATTGATTTGTAGTCCAAGAAAGAAATTCATCTCCCCAAACATAGACATCTCAAACTCTTTCTACATCTCTTTTGTAAATCTCTTTCACATTGCTTCATTACCTCCAAAGATTATGTCATCAACATACACAACCACAATCAAGATTTGATCTTTCTCCACCTTAAAGTAAAGATTACTATCTACAATACCTTTATTGAATCCTTGCTACAACAAGTACCTATCCAATCTTACATACAAAGCTCTAGGATCTTGCTTGAGTCCATATAATTCCTTCTTTAGCCTCCAAACCATATTAGGATTATTTGATAACTAAAAGCCTTCTGGTTGTTCAATGTAAACTTCTTCTTCCAATTCACCATTCAAGAATACAAACTTCACATCCATCTGATACACTTTTAAATATTTGTAAGCTGCAAAATCCAAAAACATCCTAATAGCTTTCATCCTTGCCACCAGAGCAAAAGTCTCCTCAAAATCTATTCCTTCCACTTATGAGTAACCTTTACACACAAGCCTTTCCTTATTCCTAACAACTTCTCCACTCTCATTCAATTTATTTCGGAACACCCACTTAGTTCTAATCACATTCTTGTTTATTGGTCTTGGGATAAGTTCCCAAGTTTGATTCTTCTCAATCTACATAGTTCTTCCTCCATAGCCTTGATCCAAAATTCATCTTTGCATGCTTCAATCACTATTTTAGGTTCAACTTTTGAAAGTAAACATAATTTTACTTTTTCTTCTTTCATAGCAGCATTTCTACTTGCCAATACACCTTTGCTTTGTCACCAATGATCTAATATTCAGAATGATTCTTCTGTACATACTTAGGATTCTTAGGGATCCTTTATGGAGCTTCTTCCTCTTCAATTTGTACTTTGTTTTCCTTACCTCTATCTTATTCTTCTTCTTTGCAATAAGACTCATCTTATTCATATCCATCTATCATTACTAAACTTTTGTGTAGATCTTCATCCACTTTGACACTAGCACTTTCAACAATCCTTCTCAGCCTCTTGTTGTAGCACTTGTAAGCTTTTTTTTTGTAGAATATCCAAGGAAGATACCTTTGTTAGATCTTGCATCAAACTTTCCTAAGCTCTCTGCATCTCTCCTAATATAGCATTTGCTTCCAAACACTTTGAAATATTTGACAGTAGGAGTCCTTCCATACCATAACTCATAGGGAGTCTTCAAAATGTTTTCTTTTGCTTGTACTTTGTTAAGTATGTAAACTGCAGTATGAATTGCTTCTCTCTAGTAGACTTTTGATAGGTTTGCTTCTTTCATCATAGTTCTTGCTACTTCTTTGAATAGTCCTATTCTTGAATAGGGGCTGACAAATGTCTCTTTATTCCTTTATCTTCACAAAATTTGTTAAACTCATTGGAGGTGAACTCTCCAACTCTGTCAAATCTCAAACATTTGACCTTATATCCATTTCATTTTCAACCATAGCTTTGAATGCCTTAAACTTATCTAGATATTTTTATTTTTCTTTGAGAAAAGTAACCCAAGTCATTCTAGAATAATCATCAATTAAAAGCATGAAATACCTCACCTTGAAAACTTCTTGTTCTTGTAGGTTCACAAAGGTCTATATGCACCAACTCCAAAGGACCGGTAGAAGATTGTTCTTTGAATTTAAAACTCCTTATAGCTTTCTTTCCAATATAAAATTTATTGCAAACAACATTGGTAGGATTTGCAATCCTTGGGAGATCTCTCACAACTTGAATTGAACTTATCCTTACTAGGCTATAAAAATTGATGTGACACATTCTTCTATGTTATATCCAACTTTCATTAATCTGATTCATAAAACACATACCATTAGCACCTTTAAGTTGATTAAAATTTCCATCTATCCTGCTTCATGTTGTAATCACAGTATTGGATCCTTTTCTAATCTCACAACCATTATCCTAAAACACAGGATTATATCCTTTGTTACACATCTGTCCTACACTCAAAAGGTTATGTCGAAGGCCCTTAACATAAAGAACATCATTTGTATTATGCTTTCCATCAAAACTGATTGAACCTTTTCCATGTATCTTAACAGATGTATCATTATCAAACTTGACTAAACCACCTTCAAACTTTTCAAGCTTAAAAAACTTAATCTTATCACTTTTCATGTGATTTGAGCATCCACTGTCAATGATCCAATTGTTCTTCTCTTCTCTAGCATGAAAAGCAGTCACCAGACCTACTTTCAAAGTTAGTAGAATTAGTTCCATCATTTAGAACCATGAACAAGCATTCATCATCTTCATCATCAGGGTAATCAAATTCATCATCATATATACTGGCATCTTCTCTAACATAGTAACTTTTCTTAATTGATTTACCTTTATTCTTCTTAGGTCCATCTCTTGAAGCTTTGGCAGGACATCTTGAAGCATAATGACCAATATTTCAATAGTTAAAGCATTTGCAAGGTAACTTACCTCTGTATTTTCTAGTGCCCTTTTTTAATTTCCTCACAAATTTTGCTTCCAACTCATCAAATTCATCCAAATTAGATTCCTCATTCTTCTCGGCTTTGCCAACTTTGAAAGTAGTCTCTTTCTTTGAATCACTTGAACCAAACTCTCTTAATTCAAATGCAGTTAAAGTACCAAGAAGTTGATCTCTACAATAATTATTTAGATTCTAAAATTCTTCAACAATAACATAAACCTTATGACTAAGATTTAGGCAGAGTTCTTAGTACCTTCTTTACCACCTCATCTTCAAGAGTTCCACCAAGTCCTTTGATGGAATTGATAACTTCATCCATTTTTTGCATGTAGCTAATAATATCTTCATCCTCTAACATCCGAATATTTTTCAAACTTGATCTTTAGGTTCTACATCTTAGCTTTTTTTACCTTTTCATCTCCTTCCTAAATACTTTCCAACTTTTTTCAAATCTCATTAGCAGTTTTAAGATTCATAACTTTCAAAAGTTCAGTATTAGAAAGACCACTCAAAAGAGCATACCTTGATTTACCATTATTTGCATAGGCCTTGATCTCATCATCAGTTCTCGGACCATTTGTAGACACAATATATTTAAATTCAACAGACTTCCAAACTCCAAATCCTAGTGAAACAAGAAAACCTTCCATCTTTGTCTTCTAGAATGCATAATCAGATCTATCAAAAAGAGGATCCTCCTTCGTGTGCGCCATCCCAAATCTACCTCAAGAGGTTAAGCTTTCTTCCAAGGAACCTTGATTTGATACCAATTTTGAATACACAAGACAACTGAGAAGGGGGTGAATCAGATGTACATTAAAACATCAAAACCCTCATTAACATTTAAATCTACATTAATCTTTAAACCCTTAACAACCTTTGAACCCTTATCATGCATTAGGAGAATATAAACATGATAAATAGTAATGCAAACACATCCATACACATGAGAACACCAAATTTATGTGGAAAACCCAAGAAGGAAAGAACCATGATGAGGATTATCTCACTTTGATACCAATTGTTGAATGCACAAGACAACTGAGAGGGGGGTGAATCATTTGTACATTAAAACCCTCTTTAACATTCAAATTTGTATTATTTATTAAACCCTTAACAACCACTTAAACTCTTATCATGCATTAGCTGAATGTAAACATGAGAAACAATAATGCAAACACATCCAAACACATGAGAACACTAAATTTATGTGGAAACCCCAAGAAGGGAAAAACCATGGTGAGGATTAGCTCACAATATAAAAGTAATTGCAACACTAATTACAATAGGCTTATTTCCCAAAAGAAAAGAAGGGCTCACTTCCAGATTACAAAAAAGAAGAAAGAAGAATGTTGCAATGAGAAATCTATCTCAAAGCAACAAAAATATCCACCACAACATCACCAATGCATTCACAATCTCTCTGAAGAATGTAGACACCTTTTCCTCACTGCTTCCAATAGTCTAACACATTAAATCTCACACTACATTTTATACTTTCACACTTCACATCACACACTCCATTACCCAATTCTCCATCAACTCAACACTTGTTTATACCATCCTCAACCTTGAAAATAATTGACAAGGTCAGTTATGCACCTCAACCATGAAAATTCAAATTAGGTTAGCACTAATCATTCCTGTGGTGCAAACGAATGAAATCGGACCACACCACACCTTAACTCAGACCCAAATACACGCATACATGTCATACCACTCTTCCACAAACACTAATGCATATCCATAATTAGTGTAAACACCCAAGGTCGGTTAACACCATTAGACAATTAAATACACTCTTCCTTTGATCCAAAGACAACTCACAGAAAACATACATCATTTGAACATAATTTGGAATATTCCATAAGCACCTTGAAATCCAACAAATTCCTTCACAACAACTTTCACCTAAAGAACTACTCATTTTGTACACCCAATTAACCTTCCACACAAGAAACCAACTTTCAGAGCACCAAACCATGAACAAATTCAACTAAAGATAAATATGAGAGATTTAAGCATGCCCTCAAATCTACAAGACCAGAAACCAAATTGCAGAGAAAAACCATTTCTCCCAAACACCACTGCAATACACTGTTCACATAATGGTGAACACGCCTTTCTTTGTGTAATGATCCAGAACCTGAAACTCTAGATATAACACCTCTAATCAATGTATCTAAACCACACAGTAGATCTTCAACCATGAAGAAATGTGAAGCAAAACTAGAATACTACTCTACTATATTGAACACCTCTCCAACACACAGTTTCCCTTTTTATTGAAATTTTCTCAAAATCACTTGGAAACCAAGCACCACAAATACACTTTCATAATCTAGAACACATTATTATCATAACCAAACCAACTGCGACATATAAACTCAATCATAAACATTCTTATCAAAGAAACACTAGAGGTTAACACCAATGATACTACCAATGACAACATAATGCAACTAATCAGAGCATCACCAAGGTTGACATCAATGCAACAACATAGATATTTTGACATCAATAACAACACAAACCATGCATACTTGCAATGTTAGGAAAAGAAGGTGTCTCAACCTTTGATTTTTTCGTAGCATTGATTTTTTAAATATTCAATATTGTTAATTATCTCACATTGCCTTGTGAGTTACAACTTGCAGTTTTTATTTTTGAAGAGGAATCAAGTTGGTAAGTTGCATTTATAGGTAGATTTGTGTATGAAGGAATTTTCTATTTCCATGTTGAGTTTGCATGGATGTTATTGTTTGAGGTGCAGATATTTTTTGGAAAATGCAGGTTTTGCATGTGTAGGTTTTATGAAAATTGGAAATTTACTATTATGCGTGTGCAATGGTTTTGGAAATTTCCATGTTGCATCTTCAACCTTTGGAAATTGATTTGGAAATGTCTAATTTATGCATTGTAAGCTCTTACATATTAAGCACTTGTGTTTTTTGGAGTAGTATGATGTTGTGCTAAGATACTGTTATGCTACCAAATTTACTCTGGAGTTGTAACACAAATAAACTCCTATAGAAGCTTGCACTGCAATTATATTATAACCATTGTTTACAGATAATACATTGTTCAAGCTTTTGGAGTGTGGGGTTTTTTCTCTCGAAAGGGTTTTCCCCATGTATATTTGGTGTTATGTGTTTTGTTGTATCTTTGATTCTATTTTATGTTGCCTATTATGTGCATCTTCTTTCTTGTAATTGTATAAGGGTTTGAAAATGTATAAATTTTCACATTCTCTCCTCTGATAGATTAATTTTGGAAGATTTTATATGTACCTGGATTCCTTTTAGTTGGTATCAAAGTCTAATCACCTATGTTTCCTATTGTGGGTTAAAGGGTTTTTTGTACTTATCTTATTTGAGTGGGATCTTATTGCAAAAAAAAAAAAAAATGACCCTATTGTAGGAAGGAGATGGTGAACACATCTGGTAGATTTGAGATAAAGAAGTTTAACAAAGGAAACTTTGAGTTGTGGAAACCCAAGATGGAAGACATGCTTGTAGACCGTGACTTGTGGACAACTGTTTCTAGAACTATGTCAACAGGTATGAAATAAGAAGATTGGGATCTAATGGATCAGAAGGCGAAGGGTCTAATGAGAATCTATTTAGCTGATTTAGTACTCCTAAATTTTCATGAAGAGAAGACTGTTGTGCTTCTTTGGAACAAACTTGCTTAGATTTATTAGGCTAAATCCCTAGTAAATAAGTTTTTTCATACGAAAGAAGATGTATTCTCTATGGATGGAGGTAGGAGGATCTGTCACAAATCACCCAAATGCATTCAACATGCTTGTTGCCCAATTGAACTCTATTGGTGTCAAAATGGAGGAGGATCATTGCAGGACTTTTTTGTGCTCACTGTTGGATACTTGGGACCACCTTGTCATGGCCATTGGAAGTACCACTACCACCTTTAAGATGGATGAAGTGGTGGCATTATTGCTATATGAAGAGATGTGGAGAAAATCTTCTTAAACGACTAAGGAGGCTCTAGCAGTTTGAGGAAGAACGAAAGAAAAAGGAAAAAAGAAAAACACAAAGCAAGAAAAGTTAGAGTCCAAATCCTATGGGAGATCTAAGTCTCCTAGTAAGACCAAGTCAAAATGTTGGAATTGCAAAAAATCTGGTCACTTTCACAAAGATTGTAAGGAGGAGAAAAAGAAGAAAAAGAAGATGTTATTTGATTCTAAATCTAATAAGTCCTCTTAGGATGATGCAAACTCCTTTGTTGCTTCCTTGGCAACACATGCATCACAAGACGTGTGGCTGATAGACTCTGGTGCTTCTTTCCACATGACTTCGCATTGAGATTGGTTTTCTAACTATGAAAGTTATGATGGTGGGAAGGTCTACCTTAGTGATGACTCTCACTTGAATATTGTTGGTCATGGAAGAGTCAAAAAAATATTCCCAGATGGTAGATTCAATGGGATCGATAGTGTCCTACATATCCCTGGTTTGGCATGAAACCTTCTTTTTGTAAGTAAGTTGAATGATGTGGGTGCGTAAGTTATTTTCTCAAATGGAGGATGCAAGATGACAAGAGGATCTATGGTGCTTGTTAAGGGTGTTCAGATAGGAACTTTGTTTCAACTAGATGCATGCATGGTTCAGTGCAATAGTTATTCTGTAGAAAAGAAGAAAAGGACTTACGAGTCACTATCCTTGCCATTGGAACCGACAGCAAAGAATAAAGTTGCATCCATGTTCAATGGTCACTCTTTCACGGTACCCAAGGGTACTCATGCCTTGGATATGAAGTTATCTACTAAGAAGATAATTCTTTAGCACCAAAGACTTGGTCACATTGGTGAAAAGGGTTTAAGAACCCTAAAAAATAAATGCCTTGTTGAGGGTCTTGATGATTGTAATCTTGAGTTTTATTTTTATGAACATTGTGTTTATGGAAAAAAAAACTATGTTCAATTTTATAACAGTTCTCACAAATCTTCTGGGGTTTTGAGCATGTGCATTCTGATGTTTTTGGTCTTGTAAATGTTCCTTAATTATCAAAATCTATATATATTTTTTCTTTCATATATGATTACAGTAGGACATTTATGTATTTTCTCAAAAGTAACTCTAAAGTCTTCAGTCAATTTAAGGAGTTTAAGGCCTTGGTAGAAAATTAGACTAGTAGGAAGATTAAGTGTTTGAGGACTAACAATGGTGGTGAGTTTTGTTCCATAGATTTCAGTAAGTTCGATAAAGAACGTGGGATTGAAAGGCATAAGACAAATCCATATACCCCTCAGCATAATGGAGTTGCGAAGAGGATGAACAAGATGTTAATGGAGAGGGCTAGGAGTAAGCTAAGTGTAGCTAGCCTTGAACAAAAGTTTTGGGCTAAAGTTGTTGTCACAACATGGTGTTTGGTCAACAGATCTCATACATTAGCTCTTGTTGATAAGACACCTATGGAGGTGTGGTCAAGAAAGAATCCCTCATTGAGACATCTCTGTGTGTTTGGTTGTGAGGCATATGCTCATGTGTCAAGGAAGAAAAGGTTGAAATTGGAAAATGGTTGTCAAGTGTATCTTCATCAGTTATGGCATTGGTGTGAAAGGGTACAAGCTTTGGGATCCAATGGCCGAAAATGTTCTCTACAGTCGAAGTTTTATCTTTAGAGAGATGAAACCTTCTTCCTCTATTTTGCAGCCTATAGAAGAACAAAAGAAAGATGTGGTTCAACTTCCTCTTGACCCTAAGAAAGTTGAAGTTGAAGCCCAAAATAGACCTGATGATGAGGAGAGCTTGAGAAGCTCTAAAAGTTCTGAAGAAGAAGAAGAAGAACCTCAACCTGAGTAATTAAGGAGGTCTACGATAGATAGGCGAAAACCTAATAGATTGGTTATTTACCTGAAAGGTTTGGCTATTTATTGTTGAATTCAAATTGTATTTTTCTTTGATTTCTAATGTTGATGAGCCAAGGATTGTGCAAGAGGCTATGGGTACAAGTGATGCAAATTTCTAGATGAAATCCATGGATGACGAGATGGTTGCTTTGAAGAAAAATGATGCATGGGATTTGGTGCTCTTGCCTGAAGGGCACAAACCCATTGGTTGCAAATGGGTTTTCAAGAAGAAAGTTGGTCTTGATGGAAGTGTTGAGAAGCATAAAGTAAGGTTAGTTGTGAAGGATTATTCACAAGTGGAGGGGATGGATTATGGTGAGACATTCTCTCCTTTTATAAATTTGGCATCGATCTGGTTCCTATTATCACTAGCAGTAGCATATGATTTAGAAGTGGAGTAGATGGATGTGAAAACAACCTTCTTTCATGGTGATTTGGAGGAAAAAATCTATATGTCACAACTTGAATAGTATGTGGTTAAAGGTAAATAAAATCCGGTATGCAAGTTGAAAAATTCTTTGTATGGTCTTAAGCTATCTCCTAGGATGTGGTACCCAAAATTTGACACCTTTGTGTTGAGTTTGGGACTTCTAAGATCTAAATCCGATCATTGTGTTTACTACAAAACTATTAATGATCATTTTCTCATCATTGCATTGTATGTTGATTATATGCTATTTTTTCAAAAAGATAAAAGTTTGATTGTAGATATGAAGTCTCAAATATCATCATAGTTTGAAATGAGGGATTTAGGTGCAACTCGATATATCTTGGGGATGGAGATCAGAAGATACAAAGCTAATAGAAAGCATTGGTTAAGCCAGAGTAAGTATGTGAATGCAATCTTGGAGAGATTCAACATAATAGCTTGCAAACAGTTAGTTGTTCCTGTGTTGCGAGTGTTGGTGTAAATAAAGTCTTGTACATGGTTAATTCATTACTAGGGGACTTGTTTACATGTTAAGTTTACTTAGGTCCTAGTAAGGAATCATTCTAGAAGGTGTTAGTTGTTATTAGTTGTTATCTTATCTTTTGACTTGTAACACATGTGACCTAGGTAGTTGTGATAAGTTGCCTCATATCATAAGATTAAGACACTTGTCATAATCTTATGTTATCTTGTATCTCACCTTGGTTTTATAACCAAGGGGTCTCTCATTTGTAATACACATGAAAATTGAATTATAATTGATAGGAATACAGTTTATTCTTGTCATATTGATCTTCTCTCTTTGTGCTTTCCATTTGGCCTCTAGATCTTGGCAGGCTATCTCCATAGCCAATTCTAACATGGTATCAAAGCGGATTGGGTGCCTTTGGTTAGCCATTTTTTGAGAGATCTTGGTAAATTTTGAAAATTTGAGTATGCTCTTCTTTTGCATCGTATGATGATTTGGAGAATCATAAAAACTTGATAGGAAAACCAATTTCTAAGGGGTTCCTCTTTTTGGCTCCTTATTGCAAGTTCAAATTGGAGCTTATTAGTGCAAATCTAAGTTCACCATTGAGTTCAGAGGGTTCAAGAAAGTCGGTTTTTCCTTTTGTGTCATCCAAATAAGACATATGAGGCCAAATCTATGAGGCTTTGAAGCGAAAGAGTGGTTGCCAGATCTAGAAGGTAGCTGCATTTTTGGAGCATTTTGGGTCAAATCCAACCTTGTCATCATGTCCAAAAGGTCCAAAAACCCTACCATTGACTGCCAAATCATCCAAATCAACGAAGTTGTCCACCAAGGAAAAAAAAAATACCTGAGTCGTACGGCCCCCCAGGTCCCATAATAATTGCAGATCATACTGTCACAGTTGAGAAAATATCGACCTAGTACAGGTGGGAAAATTATTTTTGCAGGTGCAAAAATTTTCAATAAAATTTTCTATTTTTTTACAGTTTTTTTAGAAAATTTTCATATAATAAAAAAGGTTAAATCTAAAAAAAACAAAATAAATCACGGACCGTAGACTAAAGTCTACAAAATTGTACAATCATACTGCTTCATGTACCAAGCGTAGGAAATCATGCCATGTGGCACTAGTGCATTGGGTTTGGCCATTGCGGCGGGCCCCACCAATAAACCCATGACCCACTCATTCAAGCGGCCGAACAAAAATTGAGCAAGAGAATCTATAAAAAATTGGCATTCAATCTTTAAACTGGTGACTTTTGAAAATTCAACCAGAGAAAAATTGAAACCTGAAGATTCTTCTGAATATTCCATTGCAAATTCTAACCCAAAGAACATTTCGTGGGGAGGTATATTCTTTTTTTACGGGCCCCAAACCGTCAAATTTATTCACAGTGTTTGCTAACGTAAGCATGCATCAACATGACTTTAGCAAGTTCTTAAGAATTTTTTGCCCCGCTCACCAATGAAGTTTTCAATTTTGTAGTTGATTTTCAAACAGTCATAACTTGTTCATTTTGACTCCTTTTTTCGAGCATTTTTTTTATTTGGACTATTTTTTGCATTCTTCGCAGTGGTGCAATCATATTTTGGTTTTGGTTTCTAGTTTTTCTAGAAATTGCAGATTCTCATAGGTGTTGTTGCTTCATCCTCATTTTGGGAACTTCAGGATCTCATATCTTGCTCCTACAATAACATTTTTGGGTGAATTTTTTTTGAAAGTGCATAATTTTTCATGTACTTTTTAGTGGTATGATCAAATTGATCCTATTTTGTACCAAAAATTGTACTTGATTTTATGGCCAAATTTGGCAATCTATAAGTACCAAGATCAAGACCACCTTGTTGTTTTTGGCAAGTGGCAATTGTAATTGCACTAAGTATAAAGTGCCACAAATCAAATATTGCTTGGGGGTTTCATGATTGAGTAATTTGCGGGGGGGGGGGGTAATCTTTTGCCTTTGTTGGCTTATGTCTCTTGATTGGTCTATTGTGTGACTAAAGTTGAGGAGTTTAATATGGGTGTCAAAACACATCTTACTGTAATAAGGTTAAATCGATGGAACTTTAAGTCTTGGGGAGATGGAATCCTAACACATTGTAGGTGGCTTAATATTTTTCCATATCTCTATGGACTGGTTCCTAAACCTTCCTCAAAATGGAAGAGAATTGTGTGGGACATAAAAATAGAACATATCCTAGGAGTAATTGGTTGTAGTTATGATATTGATACACAAATGGCCACTGATGGTATTGAGATCCCTCATGACCTTATGACCAAACTTTGGGAGATGTATGGAGACTCAAATGAACCTCCATTCCCAAAGGATCTTATTGTGGATTGTCTTGTTCCACTTGCAGAGTTACAACCTATTGATGATTAAAAAACTGAAACACTTGCTCATTGGGAAAGGTATGGTAGTTTTGATGACACAGAACCTTCTCCTTCTCCTCCTACAGAGACATCTAATCCATATTTAGAGGGTTCATCTTCTTCATCTATGAGTCAACATCTTGATGCTAAGGGCTCTTGTAATCTAGCATTGGTAGAATCATCTATTGTTGCAGTTGATGATGCTTATATTGCTACATATATGGCTTCTTGTGATTCAGTGTAGCAAGATCTTCATTTTCTTTCAGATTTGGTTACTTTGGATGACTTCTTGACAGGGATTTCAGATTTGTTTGTGGAGTCTCATATTGTAGATTTGGGAAGCATCATTGATGAATTCCATCTTCTCTTTGATGGAGAAGATCCTTCTTCATTTGTTCGAGGGAACACCTTGACCCTCTTGCTCAATCTCTACATGATCATTCTTTGCAATTTGACGTGACTGTGGATACTTTTGAACAACATTTGGAGGAGGTTTCTTTGTCTTCAAACGGGATATCTTTTTCTTTGGATTATGTTCTACATTCATCTCTACTAGATTCTAGATTGTCCTCTTCAACAGTGTGGCCTAGAACACCTATTTGGAGTGTCGGCTTTTGGCATCGACATGGAGACACTTGAGTATGCTTCAGAGACATCATACACCATCTATCTTCCTTCATCTTCTTTTTAGGAATGGGAAGAACTCTTGAATACTTTCTTGGTTTTGTTTCTTCCTAAGTGGAGGAATGTTGTTTGACGCTTTTGGATCCTCTTCAACATTCAATGTCGAGCTTCTACCATCATTGCAAGAGACTCAACATTGAGGGGGGGTTGCCTTGTCTCTCTTCTTCTTCTCTCTTATGGGGGGTCTTTTTCCTCACATGGGGTTCTGGCCTTCTCATTCTTCATTGAGATCATTTCATTATTGTATTTCATCTCTCTTTTGGGGAGGAGTTTTGTCCCACTGGGTTTTCTCCTTTTCTCTTTTTGTGAGAGATTTCTTTTGCATATGTACATGGGTACCTAACATGGCCTCGTAGTCAGGACCCATCTTTGTGTCATTTGCATAATAATCATCTACTCCTTAAGTTTCACTTAAGACGGGGTGTTGGTGTAAATAAAGTCTTGTACCTAGTTAATTCATTACTAGGGGACTTATTTACATCTTAAGTTTACTTAGGTCCTAGGAAGGAATCTTTCTAGAAGGTGTTAGTTGTCATTAGTTGTTATCTTATCTTTTGACTTGTAACACATGTGACCTAGGTAGTTGTGATAAGTTGTCTCATATCATAAGATTAAGACACTTGTCATAATCTTATGTGATTTTGTATCTCACCTTGGCTATATAACCAAGGGGTATCTCATTTGTAATACACACAACAATTGAATCATAATTGATAGGAATACAGTTTATTCTTGTCATATTGATCTTCTCTCTTTGTACTTTCCATTTGGCCTCTCGATCTTGGCAGGCTATCTCCATAGCCAATTCTAATAGCAAGGGATGAAGCTTCCTCTAGAGGATTGTCCAAAGTCTCCTTTTGAGATGGAGAACATGACCAAAGTACCCTATGCTAGTGTGTAAGCAGATTGATGTATGCTATGGTTTGTACGAGGCTTGATATTACCCAAGCAATGGGAGCCCTAATTTGTTTTATTACTAATCTTGGACCGGTGCATTGGGATGCAGTTAAGAGAGTGTTCAAATACTTGAGGGGTACTTTTGAGTATGCCCTATGTTTTCACAGTTATCCTACTAACCTCAACATTCAATTTGTAGTCGTGGGTTTGTGGATCCTGATTGGGTAGGAGATATTGACAACAAAAGATCCACTAGTGGATATGTATTCACAATGTTTGGTGGTGTCATTAGTTGGATGAGTAAGCAACAAAATGTAGTTGCTTTGTCTAGGACAGAAGCAGAGCACATGGAAACTACTCATGCTTGTAAGTATTCCATTTGGCTTAAGCATTTGTGTTTAGATGTTGGGCTTGATGTAGGCCAGATCACTATCTATTGTGATAGTCAGAGTGTCATTTTCTTGGCAAAGAATCTTACTTTCCATGGCAGAACAAAGCATATTGATTTTTAGTTTCATTTTGTTCGTGATATGGTGGAAGATGGAAAGGTGAAGTTGGAGAAGGTTGACAACCTAACGAATGTTGCAGATTCATTGACAAAGCCATTGAGCACAAAGAAGTTCAAATGGTATTTGAATTCTATGGGACTCTCGGCCTCTAGCAAATAATTCTTGTTACTTTTGTTGACTTTTCTAAGGTGTTCAACAAGTGGGATAATGTTGGGAGGAAAAGAAGGTGTCTCAACCTTTGAATTTTTCGTAGCATTAATTTTTTAAATATTTAATATTGCTAGTTATCTCACGTTGCCCTGTGAGTTACAACTTGCAGTTTCTATTTTTGAAGATTCAAGTTGGGAAGTTGCATTCATAGGTGGATTTGTGCATGAAGGCATTTTCTATTTCTATGTTGATTTTGCATGAATGTGAGTTTTCGAGGTGCAATTATTTTTTGGCAAGTGCAAGTTTTGCATGTGTAGGTTTTGTGAAAAATAGAAACTTATTGTTATGTATGTGCAATAGTTTTGGCACTTTCCATGTTGTATCTTCAGCATTTGGCATTTGATTTAGAAATGCTTGATTTATGCATTGTAAGTTCTTATATATTGAGCACTTGTGTGTTTTGGAGTAGTATGATGTTGTGTTGAGATACCATTAAGTTGCTGAATTTACTCTAGAATTGTAACACAGACAAACTCCTATAGAAGCTTGCACTGCAAGTGTATTATAACCATTATTTACAGATAATACATTGTTCGAGCTTTGGAGTGTGGGGTTTTTTCTCTCAAAAGGTTTTTCCCCACGTATATTTGGTGTTATGTGTTTTATTGTATCTCTAATTCTATTTTATGTTGCCTATTATGTGCATCTTCTTTCTTGTAATTGTATAAGGGTTTGAAACTGTACAAATTTTCACATTCTCTCCTCTGATAGATTAGTGTTGGAATATTTTCCACGTACCTAGCTTCCTTTCATGCAACAAAATCATCTTTAAAAGGTGGATTGATTGATAATTGTAAATGGGTAATATAAATATCAATAAGTATCAATGTGTTGGATGGTAGAAACAAGGTTGACAATGAAGGCCATGTTGGTTTTGGAAGGAGAATTGATATAATAGTCAAGAGGTCTTGTAGGACCTTACATATTTCAAACAAGATACAAGAGTGTTAGGTGGTGAGACATCAATATATTGGGTAGTGTAGACACCCAAAATATTCCCTAGGTCTACTCCCCATCGCCTAGTCCTATGCAACCAATATCATCACCTAGTATAGTCCCCTTCCCCTTAGGCCTTACACAATTAAATAATCATATTTTTTAATTAATCACATTTTCTATCTCCTCACCATAAATCAATAAATACTTAACATTTTCCACCTATTGTCCATCTCACACATGGTTAAAATATTTAAATAATAATAGTATTTAGTTAAGCCTATAATCCATCAACACATTCCAAGAATAAAGGGAACCTAAGAACACTTGTCCTTATGGTCCCATTATTCTCTCAACACATTCTAAAAATAAAGGGAACCTAAGAACACTTGTACTTATGGTCCCATTATTCTCTCAACACATTCTAAAAAGAAAGGGTACCTAAGAAGACTTGTCCTTATGGTCCCATTATTCTCTCAACACAACCCAAGAATATAACCTTCTTAGGTGCACATGTCTCTTATTTCCCTCATTTTTACAACCACTTACAAAATTTAGTAAATTCATCTAAGACATTCATAATCTAACAACCTTCATCCTCTCCTTGATCCTAAGGAAATCCTCTCAACCATCCTCCACCATTGATCTCACAATCAAATCTTGACCATCCATACCTCCTTCCAAAAGTCTATAAATCTAGGCACTCTTTCTTTCATTCCATATCCATTATCACTTATGCTAATTACATGTTTTTTAATTGGTAGTCTTCAAGCAAAGGAACATCCAATTTCAACTAATCAAGGATAAAATAAAATCACAATGGATTTTATGGTAACATTTGAATTTGGTCATTGATGTTATTTCTATATTTGCACTCTCTTGTGAGTTCTATCTAGAGGTTTTTCTTGGTTTAAAATAGGAACTTGCATGGTTTTTCTTGCATTTAATCATAGGCACTACATTTTGGCTGTTGTTTTGGGGAATTTTCCCTTATCTCACTTTATTTGTATTTTTATATCTTAGAGTGGTCTTTGTGTGACTATTTTTACAAGTTCTTAAGTTTCAAGTATCAAGTTTTTATAGATCTATTCGAGAGAAAAATAAAGTACACAGTTGCATCCAAGACGACTAAGACACAGTTGCATCCAAGACGACTGAGAGATGAAACTTGACACAAAACACTTGCTATTTTACTGACAAAAAATTGAGGTATTTGCATGCATGGTCAAAGACATATTTGTATAAATTTTATATATTTGTATGACTATACATTTTGTACTATACAGATGAGATACAACTAAATAAAAAAATAGGAAGTATACATTTTATTTTTGTTTTTTGTATGCACACAAGGATTGACATAGGGAAGAGGACCCAGTACCTGAGCATGTTTCAATAGTTCTGATAGTAGTTGTTTATATTATGCCTAATATTTTTGTCAATATTAGACCAATAGTTGTGACTTTAAAGTTGTTAGTGTTGATGATGACTACCCATAATTAAACAAAACGTATTCCTTTGATCTAAAAAGCAACCAATCATGTGATTCCACATCAGTGCTCAATAAAACATGTTGTGAATGTACAAGTATTGGTCTCACTTTTTTTTTGGGAATTTTTGGACACCTTGACAAAAAGCATGCTGATGTGGCATCATATTTAATGATGTGGCCCTGAAACCTTAGTTATAAGCAAGGGACTTGCCAAGTAAGCTGCTGTAAAAAATTGGGAGTGATTTGAAATTTCCATGTAGGATAATTAGAAGTGTGAAGTTAGGGTGCACAACTACTGGGTCCTCTCCCCTATATGTGTTGTTTTGTAGGATATGTACACATATACAACTGAGGTAGATATATATACAAGGGGAACAACGTAGAGTCAGAAGATATTTGTACAGACAATAGAGTCTTTTTATATTTTAATTTATTTTTTATTCAGCATCCATGAGTGGGGAACAATATCCACAAACAAATTGGTTTGGAAATTCGAACTAGGGGATAATTTATTTGCTTTTAAACTCAGTAAAATCCATGAACAAACATTTCACCGCTTTTATTTAAATTTTAAGTCCACAAATATTTACTTGGAAATTCATATAGTTGCAGGATTAATGAAATTTCATAAGATTTAAAATAAGCCCTCACCCGTGCAATCTAGATTTTCTCAAAGTTGTATTTTTTTTAACTTCAGGTTAAAATCCATAAAAAATCCTAGTGAATATCAATTTAAAATCAGGTGTGTTAGGGTTCTAGTATATAAAATTTTATTGTTTTTATATTTCTATGTGAGATCCATAGGTTAGCGAAATAAATTTAGGCTTTAATTTGTTTTTTAAATCCACCCCAAACATTATCTCTCTTAGTCAGTAGATTTTTTAGATAAAAATTCCAATCTATATAACAGTTCCACCATCATCACTTCCATGAATTCCTTCCAAACTACCCTTCTAATTGCCAAAAATCCCTTCACACAATCAAAACCACGTATTTTATAGTCTAAACCAAGCTTAAACTATTGGATTTTCCACACAATACTCTACTAAAACCACCCACATGTTGAAAACCACGGTCTTTAGGTCTAAAACCATGCATTTTGGAGTCAAAAACCTTTTAAGTATAGTTCAAACCATGATCTATTGGCTAAAAACCATGAGTTGTGGGTTAAAACTATTTTTTAAATAGTCAATATCACCAACAAAAACCAAAAACAACCTTCTACAAGAGGGAAAAGCAAGAACATGAAATTGCAATAATGGATGCAAAATATGGCCAATATGCAATACTCAAGAGTGCAGTGATATGTTGGACTTACAACTTAACTGAATCGTCTAGAATGTACAAATGATGCATTTCTTATAAAGGAAAAATGTGGAATAGGATTAGAGAAGATTTTGACATGTTTCTTAATCCTATACAATGAGATAGTTACCCCAACAAATATTAAATGACCTAGGACACAAGCAAAAAAATGACAAAAGATAAGTGACAACTAATGCTAAACTAGAAAGATTCCCCCTAACTAATGCTAGTTACAAAGATTCCCTCCTAGGGCCTAAGTGGACTTAACATGTGAATAGGACCTAGATAAGACTAGATAAGGAAAACACCTATTTATACCAGCACCCCCCATTAAGTACAACTTAGGTAGTCAATTATTATTCAAAGATGCAAGGATGGGTCCTAGCTATGAGGCCATGTTAGGTACCCATGTATATATGCAATGAAATCTCTCACAAATGGAGAAAATGAGAAAACCCAGTGGGACAAAACTCCTCCCCAAAAGAGAGATGAAATATAAAATACTCTCAATGATGAATTAAAGGGATAAAACCCCATTCGAGGAAAATGACCCCCCCCCCCCTCATAAGAGAGAAGAAGAGAGACCAAGAAGCCCCCCTTTAATGGTGAGTCTCTTGCAATGGTAGAAACTTGGCACTGAATTTGAAGATGATCCAATCTCATTGAACAACATTCCTCTCCTTAGGAAGAAACAAAACTAGGATAATATGCAAGATGTTTTCCCATTCTGGAAAGGAACATGTGTGAAGAAAATGATATGTGATGTCTCTGAACTACACTCAAGTGTCTCTATGTTGATGTCAAAAGCTAACAAACTCCAAACGAACATTTTAGGCCACACAACTAAAGATGTCAATTGATAATCTCCTAGAGACATATGTAGAACAACTCCAAAGACAAAGATGCCTCCTTTGAAGATAAATAAGCATCCTACAATTGTTATCCAAAAGCATCCACACTCATATCAAGATACAAAGATTCATCATGTATAAAATGAACAAGAGGACCAAATAATTCCCTTGTAACAACTAAAGAAGAACC
The DNA here is from genome assembly GCA_007258455.2 of Sequoia sempervirens. Classification (NCBI taxonomy): domain Eukaryota; kingdom Viridiplantae; phylum Streptophyta; class Pinopsida; order Cupressales; family Cupressaceae; genus Sequoia; species Sequoia sempervirens. The sequence continues at coordinate 578,612,875 of VDFB02270651.1, read as the reverse complement.
ATCTCCATCAAAGAGAAGATGTATGCAATCAATGGAGTCTCCCAATATGAGCATCATCAAATGCAACAAAAGATGGAGGAGATGAAATACAAGGCTCAAGAATAGGATCGGATGTGAGAACACCCAAGTTCAAGAATTCAAATGTCTCCTCTGAATCATGGTTCACTAGAAGTGTGATCAATAGTTGAAGGAAAATTTTCATCATTAGAAGCAAAATCTACAAAGGTATAGAACCAAGATGAAAGATCAACCATCCTAGTAGTAATAATCTCTCTACTCTCCAAGTCTTGAATGATGACTGAATCAAGAGTGAACTCCACAATCCTCCCATCTCCACCATGTGTAATTTGATATATGGTAAGAAGATTGTTCATCAAATGAGGAACACACTAAACATCCTTGAAAGTGTTTTCCCCAAAACTAATAGAACCCTTCCTACATACACTCATGTATGTATTGCTTCCCATCAAAATAGGAGACATAGTACAAGGCTCAAAAGAAGAGAATATAGACTACAAAGATTCTATATGATAAGATGCTCCCTAATCTAGAATCCATCACCTTGATCCATGACTTGAAAAAGCACAAATAGCTTTACCTGTATTCTGATGCTTGTCTTTTTTAGATTGTTTGAAGAAGAAGAAGGTGAATTAGACATTCTAGAAGGTAAATCAATATGATTCTTTTTGAGAAAATGTTTCAACTCATCAATATCCTTCTTATAAAATGAATGATCATCATGCCCAAGCTTCTTGCAATATGAGCAAGTAGAATTCTCCTTATTAGATGATTTATATATGGAAGAGGATTTATTCTTTAGTTTATTTGAATAGGATTGTTCTTAGATTTCTTTTATTTCTTATTAGTATTATTTGATTCTTTCACCTAACTAGCCAACAATTCCTGAGATTTAGAAGACTTGATGAGACCCATCGAGATAAGCTTTTGTTTCTCATGTATCAACATCTCAAAAAATGATACAAATGAAGGTGTAGTATATGCAGACCTCATAGTCAACCTATGAGTATGAAAGCTAGAAACAAAAGCAGCATAATCAAGACCAAGTTTGTTCAATGAATTGTAGACCTAATGAGGCCAACTATTAGTTAGTTTTCTATTGTTTTAGTACATGCTTTTAGACATCTCCAGATACTTATTTCCTACATATTCCTGAAACTTTGCTATCTTTTATGATCATCAAGTAAACTTGAACCTAGTTTTAAGTCTATGGAAATATGATTATGATATAATAGTTATTGTGTGGTTAATAAGTGAATATGTATGAAATGCAATGAATATGTGTGTTTAAGCTACAGTTGTTAGTATTGTGCAGATGATGTGTGAACTAACTCTTTGCATCCAAGGAGCCTGAGCAAGCAAATTGTAGCCCAAAGCAACTAGGAGGTGCAGCCCATAGCCAAAGGGAGTTTCAAATAGCAATGCAGGGCAAGTTAAAAGAACGTAGAAGTTCCAGAATTGGAGGTGTCTATTTTTTAGGATGATTGTGAATCATCATATCATTTAATAAGACTACTAGAGGGGAAGAATTCTGCCATGATTGGGAATCCAACGTGATTGTTTCCACTTTTTTTTTTTAGTTTTACCATTGCAGTAGATTTGCAATCCTATTCAAATTATTTTACCTTTTAGTTGTGTTTTTAGCTACTTAGACTTTACCACGCTCTATTATGTATGGATTGGTGATTTATGATTATATTTATATTTTGAGTCCTTGTTCTAATAAGACTTCCTCACACCTATATGAATGGTTCGATGGTCGAGTTAGTTAGTTGGTTGAAGTAGAAAATATAGAAGATAGATATGTTTGGTTAGATTTTGTTTTGCACAAAAAATGTTTTTTTCTCCAATCATGTTCTTATGAATAAGATATTCCAAAAGAATCTTATTGGATTGTGATATCTTGAATTATGCAATGAAGAAATTTTTAGTTACTATTATGTTGAATTAGTTTGAGGAGCTATATTTGAGTTTATCCTATCCAGAGACTGTCACTTGAGCAAGGGCCACTCAAGGTAACTATTCCCCACTTTTCTTTATGTACATTTATTTCTATTAAAGTAGTTATTCTCATGATTATGTTTGTCTTAATCAGATTCTTCATGTGGTGAATATGAATGAAATTTTGAATAAGATATTGTCTTGTATTCATGCTTTAATTGTTTCCATTTATTTTCCTTTGGAGTGAGTCAAATTAGTCAAGTTAGCAGTATTTTTTAGTTATAGAATTCATTTCTTGACATTGAACTAGTCATAGTCATTAGCTATAGGTACCTGTAGCAATAGCTTCATCATTACTTCTTTTCATTGTTATGCAATTTATGATTTCTAGTGTGTGTAAACACCTATGTTACGATGATATAGGTAGTGAAGAGTCTTTGAATGCACATACAGTTCCAACATCATCACAAGCTTACGTTAGCCCTGGTTGATAATTAAATGAAGGTCTTTCAAGGGTTTAGTGGATTGTTCAGTTAGGAACCCCTCTGAATTGTGTGTTGACACCAAGTTTAGTGAACATTAGTGGGCCTCTACAAGACCAACTAAATATCCTTATCAATTCCACATTCTTTGCATTGTTCTTTTAGATCATTAACCTTAGTAATGTAGTCTTGCATGTTGTCAAAGTTATTAAGATCAAGGCTCATTAATTCATTATCAAGTTGATAGCCTCTTACTTCATATGTAGAACCATATAATGTTTTCAATTTGTCCCAAGCTTCATGATAATTCTTACATGATTCAATTTGGAATACTAAATCTTGAGAAACTAGTTTATGAAGACATCCAAGAGCTTTGGTATGTTCAGTCATCCATTTTATCTTTTTATCTGCATTTGTAGGATTAGGTACCTTATTTTCAATATATAGGGATGACCTTCATTCATTAGTATACTCCATGCATGTTGATGCCATGTTGAATAGTTATATGATGTTAGCAAAGGAACCTCAGAATGATCCATGAAAATGAGAAGAGCACAAGAAAATAGACCAAAACAATGCACCGAGAGACCCCCCAATCAATAAATCAATAATCCCCCATAATATGTTTGACACTTTATATGTAGTGTGTTTACAATGCCAGAATTGTGTTCTAGATTTACAATGCCAAGATGGATCAAAGATGGAAAAATTACAAAAATATCTCAGAATGAGAACCTCAAACTAAAAAGTAACCTTTCCCAATATGATCTACACTGAAAATGAAGCCTTCCCAAGTGAAAAAAACTTCTCCAGGTTACAGTATATCCAAGTAATCACCTAGAATACAAAATCACACAAATTTGAATAAAAGATACATGGGGCTGAATCTGGAAAAACTGCATGGTTAGAAATGTAGTGCTTCACCTCTGTGAGCATCACCTAAATGCAATGAGTGCTAAGTGGACCATTCATTATCATGAGAGATGGGTTATTGTGAATCACTACTCATCAACCATGGGTTAATGAGTTTGACTCATAAAACTACACGGTTGAATCTTGATAGCAATATCACAATGCATATCTCCTTAATATCTTTCCAATGCCACAAGAATTGTGAAAATCAGAAATCATGGTAAAAAGTTATGAGCTCGGAAGTCCAAAAAGGAAATCCTAAATTCGACCAGCAATAAAATTCATCTGAGGAAAAATATGAAAAAATGGCTTGCACCAACGTGAAGTGCTCAAAACTAGCTTTTCGTCGATATATTATTTACAATTTTTTGACACTTGGGTGGAAATTTATGGCTCATAGAAAAGATGTCCTATTTGGGCTATAGGGGGACCAATTTTAGCACTAGGGGCTTAAAAAATTTAGCACTCAATTGTGCATATGACCATGTCAACTAAAAAATTTAAATAAAAAATATTGTCGATCTAACGACATTTTCGCTTAGACCAAGCGACGGCGAGGTGGTGGTTCCCGCATGCCCCCCTTCCCCCTTCCCCCACAGATCTTAATCCTGGAAAGGCTTACAAGTGACCACCCTTGGGGCTAGATTGTATCTAGGGGCCAGTGCAAATTCAAACACATATTTTAAAAAATGTGAATTAATAAAATATTAAACCTGTAGTACCAATTGAATTGACCCGCAAACAAAGTTGTACCCTTGACTATGCAATGAAAAGACAACTGACCAATCTGTCTTCATACCATATGTCGACTACGTAGGGTGAGATTATTATTTAAATATTTACCCAATGGTACTACATACGCAAGCACCTAGTACGATGTAGTACATCATACAGAGTACGACTATAAGGATTTCATACAATTGTCCTAATATTTTTATGAAGATTTCGTCAAACCCTCCAAAAAATATTTTGGAAAAATACCAAGTATTATATGAAAATAGGGGTTTTTAGGTCTTTTGGGCTTAATCGTGAGGACCGTTTCACTCCAATGTGCACCTTACAAAAGCTCAAGCTCAAATAACCCTTAGATCTAAGAAGGGGTTTTGCAATTCTAAAGCTCTAATAACATGTTAGAGTCACTCAAGGACTCAAGCCTCCAAGATCACCTACAAAAACCAAAAACAACCTTCTACAAGAGGGGAAAGCAAGAACATGAAATTGCAATAATGGATGCAAGATATGGCCAATATGCAATACTCAAGATTATATTAGACTTACAATTGAACTAAATTGTCTAGAATGAATAAATGATGTCGTGATTATAAAAGAAAAATGTGGGATAGAATTAGACAAAAATCTTGGCATGTGACTTAATCATGCACAATGAGATAACTAACCCAACAAATATTAAATGAACTAGGACATAAGCATTAAATGTCAAAAGATAAGTGACAACTAATGCTAAACTAGAAATATTCCCCCCTAATTAATGCTAACTAGAAAAAATCCCTCCTAGGACCTAAGAGGACTTAACATGTAAATAGGAACTAGATAAGACTAGATAAGGAAAACACCTATTTACACCAACAAAAGATCTTGAAAGCCACATTCATTGCCTTCAAAATTGCTTTTGAAAACCGTGGTTTTATTTTTTCATGATTTTAGCTCCTAGTCATATTAGTGACCAAGAGCTTAGTGGGATTTAGCCCCCAATGCCAAGCACCTAGTCACCTCAGCAACTAGGGCTCAATCAATAAGAGCTTAAGTCTGCCCTAACACCATTGGAATTTGTTAAAAAGCTCCATGTAGTCAAATCACTATAAATTTTGCATTTTTTATCATAATTTCAAAATTTTATAGTTAATGCAAAGTTGATTTGAAGACACACACAGTGGTGAAGGAAAAATTCACAAAAAATGGTCCATATTTTATATATAAGCATTCAAACTTAGTCCATATTCTTTGCATTTTTTATCATTTTAGTCATTTTTTAAATTAAATTATCAAAAAAATACAAATAATCTATTTTTGTAGTTTATTTTTCTATAAGATTAACTTTTTTATTTTTGATTATTTTGTGTGCAGGTCTTTCGTATGTTCAAGGATTCAATCTTGCAAACTACTAACTTAAGTGGTTTTACATGATTATTTTTTGAAGATATTGATTATAGATCTTTTATTTTTTTGTGATTTTTCTTCCTTATTTTTTTCACATTGAAATTGGGTTAAAATTCACCTTCATACTTCAATTTGGGTTAATAATTTACATGTGTATTTTAAACCCCAAGCACATTAATATATTCTCTCCTCTCACACCCTAGGGTGATCTTGCGGATCAAAAATAAGTGTTGTCTTGCTTTTATTTTTAGAGGGTTTGGAGATTTCATCACCCTAAGAGACGACCTCAACTTTAGTGTTCTGATAGAGTATAAATAGAAAAAGTTGAATCGAAAGACACGCCTCTTGGAATTTGTGATATTGACAATCAAGTTAAGAACCCAAGAACTTTGTATCTTGGGGAAGTGAAGGAGAAGGTTTGGTTACCCTCTTATCCTAGTTTTTTGATGATTTTTCACTTTTAAATTCACATATTAGGCCTCATGTTCCCTTGTGGCATATAGAGGATCCCTACATAAGTCTTGTATAGCCTAGTTTAAGACCTTTCGATCGTTTCTTAAAGTGGTACAAGGCTTAGTATCAGCCTGAAGTTACTCACCATATACCTCCTTGAGTAGAGATAGAAACTCTTTGGGCATAGTGTTGAGGACCTCCAAATAAAGGGAAAAGGTAAGCCCATGTTCCATTAAATCCATACCTATCAACTCTTAAAAGACAACTCCCTTGCACTATCTTGAGGTATTTTATTGTGTGGGCCAACACCAAGTTAACACTCTTACGTGAATAATTTTAGGATTTTTATCATTTCTTCATGTTTGAGTATTTTATATACCAAGTGCTTGTTTATAAACCTTCACTACCAATTTTGAGTCAAGTCCAATTTGAAGTATTTTTTCTTGTTTAAAAACGCATTTCCCTTTGGTATCCTTGAAATATAAATATTGAAGTCAAATTTAGGTTAACCATTACTTAGTGCAAAATCTATTTAGCTTTGATCATCACTAAAACCATAATCCAACATCTCCTAGATCAAACAACATACCTTTTCCATTTCACATTGGTCAAACCTAACCACATCCCTAGACCTTAATCTATTGTCCACCCTTTCACAAGTCATCTTGAGTGTAAGGTAAACATCCTTTTGTCACTCATTATCCCCTTGGTCATAACCCTAGTCAAATTTGATTCACATCCAAGAGAACATTAGGATACCCTTGATCATCATACCTTTTATCCCCATCATCCATATAGTCCACATTCTATCATCATTAAAATCAATCCTTGGACATAGTTGAAAGTGTCACCTTTGGACATCTTAGACAAATCATCATTTAATCCATATCTTGGGACTTTTAGTCCATCCTAAGGCCCCTTGTTTAATCCTTGGAAACTCTACACCAATTCATAGGTTCCAAAATTAGTCATAATCACCATCATAAGATCCAAGTGTGTAGCTTAAACTTTAATCCAATTTTAGCAAATATAATCCATATATTCCACCTAATCAACTATTCCCATCTTTGGGATCATCCTAGTCATCCAATTTATCCATCCAAGTAGTCTCCAGGTCATCCATTCTATCACCTAAGGTTATCCTTCATTGTTGGGATTTGACTCCCTTTTGATTAGTCGCCACAAACCTTACAAGGACACCAAGTCACCAAGTCTTCCACATCCATCCTTTCCCACATCAAGTTTAAACCAAAATGATGGATCCATATCCCACACAGGAAAATCCTAAACTCATAATCAAAGAAATCCAAAATATGACAATCAAGGGAAAATGTAACACCATGAGCCCTCTAGATGAAATCATTTTCCCAAATCAAGCCTATAATGACTATAATGGAATTTTCCATCAACGTAAATATGATTCTTCTGATGATGAGGATGGTTTTATCTACTAACCTGAATATGACCCTTACAATGATAATGATAGCACTAATCAAGACATCATCAATGAGATCATATTCCCCACCATCAACTCTCATATCCCTCAAAACAGAGACCTCGCAGGCACTAGCTACCTCATGAACCAACATCAAGCATCCATAACTCATCGTTATCCCACCTTCGGCAAGGGAAAAACATTCCTAAAATAATATCCCCTATTTCCCTAATCCATGTCATTTGAGTCCTCTTCACCCAAATCTTTTAAATCTACCTCTACATATTCCCAATCATTTGCAGTCGCTTCCTCCAAATCATTAGATCACCCAAGTCATTTGATTCTTCCAAATATTCTATAGGTTTTGCACCACCCTCATTTGAGCCCTCCAACCAACCCCATATAGATTCCACTCATTCATGAAATATTGATTGGTCCTATCAATCTACTAAATATTTTATTGAAGAACTACTCACATGGGATAAACAACAACAAAAAAAATCCAAAAAATCCATGTCCATAACACCTATCCATGAGTCTCCTACCACTATGCCTATCCTAGATCAAATACCATCAAACACTACCATATACATGAGTCAACCTGTTGCACATAAGGTTTTTGTTGCACCAAAAGATCAACCTATTAATGCCTGATACAACCACTAGAGTTAATGAATCCATGGGAGGTGGTTAAGTCATGTCATGAACCCGATCATTGTGTTGCACAACACAAGGAGACCAAGGGCACACACCTTGTTGTTGGTGTGAATTAAAGTCTTGTATGTAGTAATTTATCTTGCTAGAGACTTAGGGGACTTATTCACATGTTAAGTTTACTTAGGATATAAGATTCTTTCTAGAAGTCTTAGTTGCCTTTTCTAGAACTTATCTAGATTTTAATGCTTGATTCCTAGGTAGTTAGTTTGTTAGTTGTCACATGTCATAGGATTAAGACACATGTCAAAATCATGTTCAATCCTATTCCTCACCTTTCCTATTAAGGAAGGTCATTGTACTCATATGTAACATACTTCATACCTCATCATCATTTTGATAGGTCTTAATATAAAGCAAGCTCATATTCTTGCATACCCTCTTGTAGAAGGTTTTCATTGGTTTTGTAGGTGGTCTTGGGTGTTGAGCTAATCTTCAGCTCTTACATGGTATCATAGCCAAGCCTTGAAAAACCCTTCTCAGATCTGAGGGTTGAGCTATTTCTAGTGAGAGATCTAGGTTATTTTTAGTAAGGTTGAGTATGCTCTTCCCTTGCACCATATGGTGAACCTAGGAATCAATAAAACTTCAAAAAATACCAGATTTAAGGGTTTCTCTATATGTGATTTTTCATGGAAGGTCACTTTTGGCTCATCTTGGAGCAAATATGAGCTCAGATTCGAGTTCAACGCAACTAAGAAAGTCAATATCGACTTTTGTTTCGCCTAAATCTAACTTCTTTTGCCAAAGTTATGAGGGTTTGAAGATTTGCAAGATCTGGAGGACGCGGAGCTTTTGGTGTATTTTCAGCCTGAATAGACCTTGCCATCGTCTTTAGAAGGCTCGAGAGACAAGGATTGATATAAAACACACCTATATGCAGCATCAATTTCTTTCAAGGCAAAAAAATTACCCGAGCAGGTCATACGGCCCTGAGTACGGTACAATTTATTCTTGCAAAATAAAAAATTATTAGTTTTATATGTTTAGCGATCTATATTTTATTGGATCGAGCAATTATTTTTGGGGCATATTTTTGCGGGGTTTTATTAAAATATTTGGCAGTTTGAATTTTTTTTATCTATGGACCGTTATAGCAATTTGGCTAAGGTTTTATTGTTTGGTTGGGGTCGTATTGCATTTATTGTTTTATGTCGAACAGTTGTAGGCTTTTGTCAACCGAACCCATACTCCATCAATTAGCGGATCATATTTATTATTTGGTGGTTTGACTTAAAAAATCTACGGCATAATTTTTTGGATTGGCAAAGGTTTTTTAATTACTGCAAGGTGTACCACCTTTTTTGGCTCTGTCAAATGTCTAATTTGTTGGCCACAAATTCCAATTTTACACGACATTCATTATTCTGCAAACCCAACAGAGTTTTGTTGCCCTGCTGGTTGTGGTTTCTCCCACCCATTGACTATACTCCTTCAATTGATTAAACCCCATTCTCCATCGGTGGTTAATTGTTTTCCAACCACCATTTAATTCTTTGTCGACTCGTTGAAGACTCAGTTCGCAATGCTTTTTGGTGGGTGGTGTGGCCCACCCACTACCACCACCCAGACGCCCCGCTACCCACCAAGGTGGTTGGCTCTTTCTTTTGCCCCTACAGAGCACATGGTCATATTGATTACCTAGAGCCAACCCCAAGGGCTAAACTTTTGCACCAATATAGCAATCAAATTTTGCCCCTAATTAGCCTACCAATGCCTCAAGCAGGCCTTTTTTTCATTTCCCCACAACTTTTTGCCATAATCTCAAAATTCTACAAACAAGATATCAACGGAAATCTGGTTCTGCATACTTCAAAGTGGTGAAATTCATTTTTCCAAATTTTGTAGTAGGTACAAATTATTGGCAACTGAAGTCAAATCTCCCCTTTGGACCTCTGATTTGATAACTTTCTGCCAGTTTCTCTGATCTTGGTGATTCAAATTGTATTTGGAAAGTATTCAAGAGCTCTTTCATTTGGTTATGCGCTTTTTTCAGATTCAACCCCAAGTGTGATTTATTCATATTTTTGCATATTTTCTTTTTGGTTCTTAACTTGGACATCCTGTACTCTAGAGAAGTTTTGTTTGTGGTGGGGGCTTCATTTTCAACTTTGTATTTTCATATTTGGGAGTTTCTAACTATTGTTGAAGGTTAAGATCTTTGTAATCTTGGAGATTTGTCATAGTTCATTATAGTGTTTTCATTTCATCTGTCTTTGATTATGTTGCAAAGGGGAAACTATAAACAATGGAGATATGACATCATAAAACATCTCTGATGGCTTTATTTGTTGCCACATTTGTATGATTGTGTTCCCCCTCCTAGCATAGCCAGTAATAAATTTGCTTGGAATTGCAAAAGGGATCATGTCTTAGGAGTTAAAGCTATGCATATTGATGATGACACTTTGAATGCTATTGATCATTTTGAGTGTCCTCATACTCTTTGGACTAAAATTTGGGAGATATATGGAGATCTTGATACTCAACCATTCCCAGATGATCCTATTTCATACTGTCTTGTGTCTCTTCATATTTTACATAGGATACCCTATGATCATAATACTATGCCAGAGTTTACAGATTTGGAATACTTTGAATCTTTAGATGAGGATGACGAGGGTTCTTTAGATACTCCTCCTTAAGATACAATTTGTTGTGCCTTCACCTTCAATGATTCCTTGTGCAAAGTCATTTGTTGAGGCTCCCATCATTCATGTTTGGTAGGATCATTCATCTTATGTTGGTGATTTATTGAGAACTTCAAATGATTTATTGCAACAAGTATCTCATTGTCTTCCTGATTGGGATTCCTATTTATCACACATTGCATCCTTTTTTGTGGAGTCTCATATTTTAGATTTGGAGGACACATTTGAGGGGTTATCTCTTCTCTTTGATGACATTAATTGCACAAATGTTGTCAAACCATCTTTGCCTAGATATTGTTCAACATCAGTTTCCACATAGTCCTAATTTTTCACTTTCTTCTTTTATTGGGCATGCACCTGATTTGATAGTGGCATTTCATCTACAGTGGCTAAGTAGACACATGAGTAGCTTTCAAAGACATCATCATACAACTTCATGCTTTTTTCAATCCCTATCTGGAATGGGAAGCATTCTTGCATTTATACTTGGTTTTGTTTCTTATGAAAGGGAGACAAGTTGTTTTTTGATATTGGATCATGTTTTGTCTTCAAACACACCATTTTTGCAGGTGATTACACATTGTGGGGGGCTACATAGTCTCTCTCTTTCCCTCTTATGGGGGGTTATTGACTGTAATGTATCTATGTGATGGATGGTGTACTTGGGGGTTATCGTGGAGTCCTCCATCCTTCCTCACTTGATTGTTTCTTTTCTCTTTTGGAGAGGAGTTTTGTCCCACTGGGTTTTCTCCTTTTCTCCATTTGTGAGAGATTTCAATTGCATTTGTACATGGGTACCTAAAATGGTCTTGTAGTCAAGACCCATCTTTGCATCTTTTTGCATCATTTGCATAATAATATTCTCCCTAAGTTGCACTTAAGGGGGGTGTTAGTGTGAATCAAGGTCTTGTACCTAGTAATTTATCTTGAGAGGGACTTAGGGGACTTATTCATGTGTTAAGTTTACTTAGGATATAAGATTATTTCTAGAAGTCTTAGTTGGCTTTTTTCTAGAGCTTATCTTATCTAACTTTTAATGCTTCATTCTTAGGTAGTTTAATGTCATAAAATTGCAGCCCTTTTAATTTCACATACATTCTTGTATCTACTTTACTATCCACTCCCCTAGCATCTTGTGTAGGCTCATTTTAGCCCATGCATTAGCCTTTTTCTTTTCTTAGGATGCTCAAGACCCCTTTTCAGTAGCTACCTTTGTACGTCAGCTTTGCGTCAAACCTTGTGCTTTTCATGTTCGTGTCATTTTGTAGCATGATGTGTCTAGACACTAGCGCACCACGCAGACATTTTCACACCACACTAGCATCATGCAACGTTTCAACATTCAAATGACCATTTTCAAGCATATTTTCCACTTGTCAACAAATTTTGTCGATGGTAATGATCTGGGATGCCTTGTAACTGCTCGGGAAGCTTCTTTTCCCTCTTTAAAAGTCATCTTTTCAATCCATTTTGGCCTTCTAGATTCTTCTCCTTTTTTGCTTCCCTCTCAAAACATTCTCCCATCTTGCTCTTGCTTGCATAGTTCTCTTGTTTGTTACAGTAGCTTCGAGCACTCTCACATTCCTACAGCACTCTTAGCACCACGCTTGGCTCTTGCAGCTATCTTTGTCACCCTCTTTGGATTCCTTAATACTTGCAACTGATATTTCTCTTGCCTTATGTCTGCAAGCATCTTGGGATTTCACATATCCCCTACCTATTGCATCTATATTTTGTGATACGGGTTCTCCTCCCCGAGCAGGGATTGCTTTTATCACCTATATTTTGTGATATAAGTTCTCCTCCTTGAGCAGGGATTGCTTTTATTACTCTTGTATTCACTTAATTTATATCTATTATCTCTCTTTATCTATTTCGCTATCTGTGGAGGTGGGAACACCAAAACAGGGGTTTGACTAAGGCAAACACCTATACAACCCCAACATTTTCTCTCGATCATATGTATGCAGGCATTGAAGACATTCATTTGCTGGAAGCTCCATTACTTGTATTTTTGTGAGCTTCTTCTATCTCTCATCCTCTTTAACTTTATCATTTGTACTTCACTTTATTTCAGTTCTATTACTTTTTGTCACTTTCTCACATTTTGTAAGTTCTTAGCAATCTAATTGTTATTAGTCGCTTTGTTGTTTTTTGTGACATTCTCATTCTCTGGTCTATATGAGACACCAATGCGCCTCTTGGACTCCAGTATGTAGCATTTTTGTCCTTATTCCGTGCTATCATCCTTTAGTCGAGAGCCTGTCAGTTTATCCAGAAAACTTTTGTGACCTGCTCTTTCTGATTTTGAAACCTTCTCGCGTTGTTCCTTGAGGTAGTTTAGGGCAGTTCGCCCCTTGGGAATCTCTTGAGAATAAAGAGACTCATGATGAGTGAATCCCCCTTCTCTATATTTTCGTGAACCCGATGTGATCCACAGTATTTTTAAAAAAACCTAGGAATTTATTTACCCCAACTTGGTCGGGTCATAACTTTTGACTCGATGCTCAAAATTCATAACTATATACACTGTTGGAAAGGTTTCCAAGAGGACTAATTCAGTGCCTAAAATATTGTGCCTTCAACAACCAAATTTTAGGGACTGACGCAAGTTTTGACCCCAAATTCTGCTCTGAAGACCTCCGAAAATGCAAATTACTAGAACCTAGAAAATACCAAAAAATCAGAAAATCAAAATTTCAGTTTTTCTCAGTTCTGTCACCCCTAGACTGCTCCAGATCGGCCAACTTTCTTATTCATTATTTATTATATTTAATTTATTACTTTCAAAATGAATTTAATATCCTATTTTATTAGTTTAGTTTCTGATTTTATTCAAAGTGTTAATGATGTCCCATTTCATGCATGTGATTGACTTGGCTTTGCCCATGTCACTTTGTATCTTTAATCCTTCTCATGAGATTCCTCTTGCTTTGAAGGATATCTTGTTGCAAGAAGATGAAATCATTGATACCTTTCTTAACATTACTCTACCTTCTCTTCATTCAAATGCACTCTCTTCTAGAGATGACGTATTAGTGAATGATGAATCTCTTTTCTATTCCAATGCACTCTCCTCTAGAGATGATGTATTAGTGAATGATGAATCTCCTTCCACATTTGATCCTCCCCGGATTGATGCTGAGAATATGTTTTCAAATAATTATTCCACTAGTTGTGATGATTCTATAAATGTAATATGTCTATGTTGCCCCTCAAAGGCCTAAGAGACTGGTCATTTATTTGACTCCAGCTAGTTTGTCTCCTAAGAGGATTTGTTCTATTGATGGTGTCCCATTCGATAGCGATTCTCCTAATCTTTCTATGCCTCCCTCTTACAAAGCGGTAGCCCATACTTATAAGAATAGAATGAATAAACAACCAAGTCTTCCTTCAATTCCTAAACCTACAACTAAAGCACCTAGTGATTACAATCTTTTTGAGCAACTCCAAGTTACTCTGGCTAAGATCTCACTATGGGATTTGCTTCAGTCTACTCTAGTTTATCAAGGTATGCTTCAAGAAGCCTTGCAAAAGATCTGTGTGCCTGCCTCTACTGGGCTAACAGATGTTAATGCATTGATAGCTCATATTCATGTGGACTCACCAAATATCATGTTCTATCCACAAGAACTTCCACCCCCGGATGTGCAGAAGTAGGCAGATCCTCTGATGATTAATATTGATTCATCTTATCTTAATGCTTCTTTTGTTGTCATTCGTGGGTTCGATAATTTTGGTCGGCAACCTTTAGGCATGATAGTTTTTCCTTTGAGGTTGGGACCCATTATTGTACCCACCCTTGTAAATGTTATGTCAGAAAAATTACCATATAACCTTCTTGGTAAACTGTGGATTCATGTTATGGGGGAATTTCTGTCTACCTTACATAAATCTATTAAGTTCATTTGCAATGATCGAGTAGTCACAGTCAGGGCCGACCCTGAGGCTATGCACTTGTGTGAAATGGAAGTTGTTGGTCAAGTTTTAATTGTACCTAATCTTATCCCTTCGACATTAGATGTACTATCATTGACATTGGTTCGGTGCTCAATGTATGCAGCATTGATCTATTGCCTAATATTAATGTTGATTCATCTTCTCTTAATGCTTCTTTTGTTGTCATTCGTGGGTTTGATAATGTTGGTCGACAACCTTTAGGCGTGATAGTTTTCTCTTTGAGGTTGGGACCCATTATTGTACTCACCCTTGTATATGTTATGTCAGAAAAATTACCATATAACCTTCTTCTTGGTAGACTGTGGATTCATGCTATGGGTGTAGTTATGTCTACCTTACATAAATTTATTAAGTTCATTTGCAATAATTGAGTAATCATAGTCAAGGTTGACCCTGAGGCTATGCACTTGTGTGAAATGGAAGTTGTTGGTCAAGTTTCAGTTGTGCCTACCCTTATCCCTTTGGTGTCTTCCAATGTGTCGATGTCTACTCCTGCAGTACCTACTACAAAGGATACTCTTGAGATAGATGTACCTGAAGAAGATCCTTTTAAAGCAAGAAATCTTAAGCTTGCTCCTAAGAAAATGCATGTCTTGGTGATGACTAGGGTTCCTTACACTTTACAAACTCCTTCATCAGGGAATATAAATTCGACCCAATCCACTTAAACTTTTTGATAACATCATCCACACCTACTATCAAAGATGATTATTCTTTTGTATCATGGGATAATGTGAGCAATAATTGTAATGTCCTTAATGTCGGTCCTCCTTCTAAGGAAGATGTTCACACTACTATTAAAGAGGCTAATGTTGGCAGTCATGTCAAGAAGGATGATGGCGATCCCATGGAAGAGTGTGATCCCCATTGCTAAAATAATGCTCTCTATGAAGATCCTCCTCCTCAATATTTGTAAATACGTTATGGTCGTAGCTTTAAACTTGTCTCTAAGTATGGCTATGGGCATAAAGGTTGTGGGCATAATGATCAAGGCATTCAGGTCCCTATAGAATGTGCACCTCGTAAGCGAAATTTGGGGCTTGGTTTCTTGAATGAACAATCTAAACCGAAGCCAGGATTGAATGACATGAATTATGCTCAACCATGTTCCTGGGCATTTAGTCAGCCACCCTTATCTACTATCTTCAGGTCTTCTTCTTGTGAGAAGTCAAACTTTCCTCCACAAGAGAAGGGTTTTCTTCCTACTCCTCATTCTTTATCTGAGCAAGATCATATTTTTTTGAGGCTTCTCAAAGCCCACTTGATTACTCTTCCTTCTCCAACACATAAGGAATTTCATAAGCATGACAAAGAGAAACATTCTTTATGTGCATACCATCGAGGGCCTGGCCATTCCACTAGTGAATGTAAGGCCTATGCATACAACTTCTTGATTCAAGTGCCATCACTCATTTATTTGTTGATGCACCTGCCTCTTCTTCAAATGACAAGATATCAAGGTCTACCTCTATCATGTATGTTCTAAGAATTTTGCATGGTTCTCCTCCCCTATATGTTGGGGGCAGTGATAACTCATTCTGGAGATGTGTGTCCTTCTTAAAGGACCCCCTCTCTTCTCTATGTATTTCAAATGAAGCATCCCTTGAGTGGACCTCTTTTTCTTTTAAGGGTTCTTGAGTGCACTTGCCTCTTCTTCAAATGACAAGATATCAAGGTCTACCTCTATCATGTATGTTCTAAGAATTTTGCATGGTTCTCCTCCCCTATATGTTGGGGGCAGTGATAACTCATTCTGGAGATGTGTGTCCTTCTTAAAGGACCCCCTCTCTTCTCTATGTCTTTCAAATGAAGCATCCCTTGAGTGGACCTCTTTTTCTTTTAAGGGTTCTCGAGGGACCCCCCTTTTGAAATATTTTCTGTCAAATTAATTCATTGGTGTCTAGCTTGGGGGCAATCTGACTAGACCTATCTTTTCTATGACTATCTTGCAATGCAACTTGCAATAGCCACAGGTTCTTCTGATTAGTCTTGCTCTACAAGACTGAGAACCAGTACAGCTCCTTTGCATTAAGCTTTCTTAACATGTTTAGTCTATGGATTAACATGTTGCTTTGCAGGTGTGCTTGTGAAGCTGCTTTCCAATACGACTCTACAAAGTCTTCTACATCGGGCTTCCCTCAGGAGGGAGTACCTGGGGCACCTTCTTTGCAAGTTTGAGGACTTGTAAAGCGCTTTTCATCCTGAAGGATCTGTTCATCATTGGTCTACGGGCCTTCGGTGTAGTTTGTTCAACTCTGTAGGAGATTACCTACAGAGCCTTTTGTTCACCTTTCGTAGGTCTATGGATCTGTGGCGCATTTGTTCAACCCTCCCCAAAAGAGAGTACCTATGCAGCCATCTCTCTTGGAATTTTCATTCCTCTCTCTATCTCTCTCTTAAATTCTCTTCTCAAATTGTGTATATTGGATCGAAGATCTGCATCTTCTTCTTCCTGAGTATATTCCCTTTCTCTCTTCGATATTGGTTGCTTCCCTGACTTTTGGGTGCATTCTTCTCTTGAAGCAACCGATTCTTACATTCTTCTCTTCGTTTTAGAATTCTTTTGTGTTAATGTTTTTAGTTTGGGGAAGACACATCGTACTGAGACAACTTTCTACATTGAGGTCTCTTTCACTTTGCTGACTCAAATCCTTTAGTTTGTTTTGTGCCTGTGCATGTGTGTTTTTATGTTCTAACCCCGTGATGTAATGGCTTTTTATGTTCTAACCTTGTTGTGTTGTGTAGGTCTTTCTTCTCTAACGCATTTTCTTTGTAGGTCTTCAGCCTAGGGGCATGCTTCTTTGGTTCAAAGAGTTATCTGCTCCCTCTATAGTATCCTTTTGGCATCATGATATTATTTATGTTTATTATATTTCCTTTAGCGTGCATATTAGTGTAGATTCATATGCCCGAGTGGGGGGGAAATGTAACGTCGTAAAATTGTACCCCTTGCAATTTTACATACATTCTTGCATCTGCTTTAGTGTCCACTCCCCTAGAATCTTGTGTAGGCTCATTTTAGCCCCTACATCAGCCATTTTCCCTTCTCAGGATGCTCAAGACCCCTTTTCAGTAGCTACCTTCACACGTCAGTTTTGTGTCAAACCTTGTGCTTTTCCTATTCATTTCGTTTTGTAGCGTGATGTGTCTGGACACTAGCATGCCGTGCTAGCATCCTGCGACATTTTAACATTCAAATGACTATTTACGAGCATGTTTTCCACTTGTCAACAAATTTTGTCAATGGTAACAGCCCGAGATACCTTGTAACCACTCAGGAAGCTTTTTTCCCTCTTTAAAAGTCATCTTTTCAATCCATTTTGAACTTCTAGCTTCTTCTCCTTTTTTGCTTCTCTCTCAAAAAAAATTCCCATCTTGCTCTTGCTTGCATAACTCTCTTGTTTGTTACAGCATCTTCAAGCACTCTCACGTTCCTACAACACTCTTTGCAACACCCTTGGCTCTTGCAGCTATCTTTGTCTCCCTCTTTGGCTTCTTTAAGCCTTGCAACTAATATCTCTCTTGCCTTATGTCTACGAGCATCTTAGGATTTCACATATCCCCTACCTATTGCATCTATATTTTGTGATATGGGTTCTCCTCCTCAAGCAGGGATTGCTTTTATCACTCTTGCATTCACTTCATTTCTATCTATTATCTCTATCTATCTATTTGGTTGTCCATGGAGGTGGGAACACCAAAACGGGGGTTTGACTGAGGCAAACCCCTATACAGCCCCAAAATTTTCTCTCAATCTTATGCATGTAGGTATTGAAGACATTCATTTGTTGGAGGCTCCATTACTTGGATTTTTGTGAACTTCTTCCATCTCTCATCCTCTTTAACTTTATCATTTGTACTTAAGTTTATTTTAGTTCTATTACTTTATGTCACTTTCTCGCATTCTGTAAGTTCTCAGCAATTTGATTGTTAGTAGTCAATTTGTCGTTTTCTACGACATTCTCGTTCTCTGGTCCGTACGAGACGCAAGTGCGCCTCTTAGACTCTAGCGTATCATGTTGTCGTACTTATTCCGTGCTACCATCCATTGGCCGACAGCCCGTCAGTTTGTCCAAAAAACCTTTGTGACCTACTCTTTCTGATTCTGAAACCTTCTCGCATTGTTCATTGAGGTAGTTTAGGGCAATTTTCCCCTTGGGAATCTCTTGAGAATAAAGAGACTCATGAATAGCGAATCCCCCTTATCTACAGGTAGTTAGTTTGTTAGATGTCACATGTCATAGGATTAAGACATGTCACAATCATGTTCAATCCTATTGCTCACCTTGCCTATATAAGGAAGGTCATTATACTCATATGTAACATACTTCATACATCATCATTTTGATAGGTCTTAATCTTGCATACCCTCTTGTAGAAGGTTTTCATTATTTTTGCAGATGGTCTTGGGTGTTGAGCTAATCTTTAGCTCTTATACTTGTAACAATCCACCCCAATGCAAGCGAGGGGTTCGAACTCGTGACCTTGGCTCTGATACCAATTTTTGCAGACAATTGTTGTTGCACCAAAATATCAACCTGTTAATGCCCAATATAACCACTAGATTTAATGAATCCATTAGAGGCAGTTAATCCATGTCATGAACCCAAGCTCGATGCTTTGCACTGCACAGCATAAGGAGACCAAGGGCACACCCCTTGCAACACAACCCGCATGGCAAGATAAACATAAACATTTCATGAAATCCATAAAAGCTAAAAGGTCCAAAATCCATAAGCATCATAAGATTCAAAGATATCCCACTAGCCCAAGAATACTATTAAATGTAATATTAGGTATATATATCAAAGGCCTAGTCAACATAGGGAATATCAAAGAAAAAAAAGTGTATCATCTTGTCTAACAAGGAACTAAGACTATGTTGAGAGATTTATCTAAAACATGTCACAACAAGCTCCAACATTAATCAAGATCAAGTTATTGAGAAAATCCCCAATGATGATCATGATATTCATGTTAATCCAATCTTTGACCAAGATCCAATAGATGATTATGAAACCCATAAAAAACCAATCTTTGAGTAAGATCCTTTCTATGATAATGACATCCAAAATCTGATCTTTGATCAAGATCCTCCCATTGACCCTAAAATCCAAGATGATCCCCTCCTTCAATTTTTATAAGATATTAAACATTGTTAGTTTATCTATGGTTGTTAGAAGATAGTTTTGAAATTAGTTGGTACTTTTTATTATTAGTTTATTGGTTAGTTGGATCTTGTTGTGAATTCTATTGCATAAATATGTAGCTTGGTCAATGCATTCTAATGGTGGAATTTATTAGTGTTCTCCAATTTTCCTTGCATTGTTGTGTTGATGATTTGCAAATCATCTTTAGAATGTTGTTTAGAATTATTTGATACCTTCATTTGGTATGAGAGAAGAGGAAGGAGGAGACTTGTGTGTTTGCAGAGAAGTTTGTTAAAAGACATTAGTGAGGAGACCTGTATGTTTGGAAAGAATTTTGTGTTGGTCATTGCTAATTTGAGAATTATGTGAGGAGAGTTATTGTGAAGGACAGGAGGTTGTTGCAAAGGTGCTTTCTTTTGCTATTTTTTTTGTTGTTGAATCAAAATATGTTATTGCATGGGATAAGTGTACATTTTTTTCTTTTAAATTAAAAAGGGGATAAATAAATCAGAGGTTTAAATATTATTATTTTTTCTGCTATATAAAAAGGAATGTTGACTCGTTTTACAAAGGAAAAGAAAAAAGGGTCACATATTTAGAAATATTATTTGTAAAGGAAGTATATAAGGATTGGAGATTGTCAAAATTAGTGTTTGAGAAGAACTATTTTTTGTGGTTGATAATGGGGACTAATTTTGTGTAAAGCATTTTGTTACATTTTTCTAAGATGGCAAATCCTAAAGGTACATCAGGGTTATTTGATCCCTATTTTTTATGGCACAATTTTTTCTTATTAGAGTACACAAATACAAAATTTGTTAAAATCTAAAGATTTTTGGGAAATGGTGAGTAGAGGTATGAAGAACATGAGGATGTTAATTCATTAAATAATAAAAAAAAATGAGAATTAAAGAAAAATGAACAAAAGGACAATGAAGCTTTGCTTTTAATTCAAGGTGCACTAAGTCAGACAATCTTTCCTAGGATAAGTAGTGTTGTCCATTCAAAACAGGCATGGAATATTCTTGTAATTGTATATCAAGGTGCTCATATAGTAAAATTAAAATCACTAAGGAAGAGTTTTGAAAATATTAAAATGTTTCTCACAAAATTTGAAGGGATGATAAATCAAATGAGAATTTTCGGAGATGATCTAAGTAATCAAAATGTGATTGAGAATATTTTAAGAAGCACACCTTCTAAATTTGACAATGTTGTTTCTACAATAGAAATTTCAAAATATCTTACATCCATGGAAATTGATGAATTAAGTAGCATTCTATTAACAACAGAAGAACAAATGAAAAGTAGTGAAGAATATTTAGAACAAGGATTTGATCTAAGGAAAACATAAGAGGAAAAAAGCATAAGTTTTTTAAGTGCAATGACTATCATTCCAAAATTGAGCATAGAGGTGAGTCTAGTCACAACTACAGAGACAAGGGATATGATCATGGAAGAGGTTTTAGTTTTCCGAGAAGAAGAAACAATTATAGAGGTAGAAGAACCTATAAAAGTAGGGATACTAGTAGAGCCAAAAGACATGTTCAATGTTTCCATTGTAATAAATTTGGCCATTGTGAGTCTATATGTTGGCATAAGCAATTTGCTCATAGTGTTGTAGAAGATACACAAAATTTGTTTATTTCATGTTTGAATACAAGTTATAATAAAAATTATACTTTATGGTATATTAATTCTAGTTGTTCCTCACACATGACTTCTAATGAAAATTTATTTATTAATTTCAATGAAAAACATAATAGTACTAGTGTTTTGGGGAATAATAAATACATAAAGGGAACCATTGAAGTAGCAAATGAAAATGGTAAAATTAAGCATATTTTTTATACATTGTTAGTTCTTGCTCTAAATATGAATTTGTTATTGGTCAAATGCTTGAACAAAATTATCAAGTTGTTTTTTATAGGAATGAATGTATTATTAAGGATAAGTCACAAAGATATGTAGTAGTTGCACAAGCACATATGACAAGTGATTGTATGTTTCCCCTCCATTTTTCTTCAAGCAAGCAAGTCATGAGTACTATAGAGGTGCACGATAGTCAATTGTGGCATCGAAGGTATGGGCATCTAAATTTTGGTGGTTTAATTTTTCTTAAGAAACATATGGTTGAAGGATTGTCATTTCTTAAGAATAAATAGGAAATTTGTGATGAATTTTTGTTTGGAAAACAACATAGAAATACTTTTCTAATTGGTTTGTCTAGAAGGGAAAGAGAACCACTTGAATACATTCATACTAATTTATGTGGTCCTATAGCAACTCTTTCACTAAATAAATCCAAGTATTTTATCACTTTCATTGATGATTTTTCTTGTAAAACTTGGATTGTTTGACTGATAAATTGGAGGCTTTTGATAAGTTTGTTGAGTTCAAATAATTAGTTGAATAGTAAAGTGGTCATTTCATTAAGGTCATCAGATTAGATAATGGGGGAGAGTATAGGTCAAATGTATTTTTGGATTTTTGAAGAGAACATGGGATTTAAAGAGAGTTTACCAACTCTTACACCCCACAACAAAATGGAGTTTTTGAAAGGAAAAATAGAACTATATTTGAAATGGAAAGAAGTACGATGAAAGAAAAGAACCTAGATAAAACTTTTCGGGTAGAGGCAGTCACTATTGCAGTTTATTTGTTGAATAAGAGTTCCACAAAAGTAGTTCATTGAATGACTCTTGAACAAGCTTGGTCTAGTTCTATACCATTTTTTGTTCATCTAAAGGTGTTTGGTTGTGTTGCTTGTGTGCATATTCCTAAGGAAAAAAGAACAAATTTGGATGAAAATGAAACAAAAGCATTTTTATTGGTTATGGTTCTGAAAATAAAGCTTGCAAATTATAGGATCATATCAATAAAAAGTTAATCATAAGTAGAGATGTCATCTTTGATGAAAGAGCACACTATACTCCTAATGAAAGGGTTAAGAATATTGAGATTAATTTGAAGAAATATAACCCTCCTATGAATGATGTAGGTGAAGAGGATCTCATCTACTTGTGTTTGATGAATTAGAAGTCATTGATAATGCAGAAAATTCATCCCCCAATGTAGAGAGTCAAAATTATCAAAAATAGCAAAGCAGAACTAAAGAAAAATCATCCCCCATCACTCATATTAGATACTAATTTTAATCAAATGACTACAAGATCTCATAGACAAGTTAATTATTCTCTCATGACTCATGTTATGTAGAATGATGAGCCAGAAGATTTTACAAAAGCTAGTGTAAAGGAAGAGTGGGTTGCAACTATGAATTTAGCGAAATGGCATCCATTGAGCGAAATGATACTTGGAAGTTGGTTGAATTTCCCCCTAGTAAGGATGTTGTTGGTACAAAGTGGATTTATAAAACTAAATATAAATCTGATGGGACTATTGATAAATATGAGGCTAGATTGGTTGCAAAAGGTACTCTCAACAAGAAGGTATTGACTATACTGAAACTTTTGCTCCTATATCCCATATGGATATTGTTAGATTAGTCTTATCTTTAGCTTCTCAAAATGGATAGAGTATTTATCAAATGAATGTTAAAAGTGCTTTTTTGAATGGTTCTATTGATGAGGAAGTTTATGTTTCTCAACCTCAAGGTTTTGAAGTTCCTTCCAAAGAACATTTTGTTTATAGGTTGAAGAAGACTTTGTATGGTCTAAAATAGGCACCTCGAGCATGGTACTCCAAAATTGATTCTTATTTTCAACAAAAAGGTTTTGTAAAAATTCAATCTAATCCTAGTCTTTATATTAGATATTTTGGTGAGGATGTTCTACTTGTTCTATATGTAGATGATCTCATATACACTAGAAATAATTCCTCTTTGTTTCCTAAATTTAGAGCAACTATAGTTTCAGATTTTTGACATGACTAATTTAGGACAAATGCATTACTTTCTTGGTTTTGAATTTTTTCAGCATGTAAATGTTATATTTTTTTCCAAACAAAAGTAACTTTCAGATCTTCTTCAACAATTTCATATGTAGGATTACAATTTCGTGGCCACACTTATGAAGGTTGGTGTTAATTTGTCTAATGCTAATGATTCTCCTTTTGTAAGTCCCACTCTCAATAGACAATTAGTTGGAAGTTTGCTTTATTTGACCACTACTAGACCAAATATTACATATGCAATAAGCTTGGTCTCTAGGTTCATGTACACACCTAAGGAGACTCATTGGGGGTAGCTAAAAGGATTCTCGGGTATCTTAGAGGAGCAATGCATTATGGTATATGTTTTTAGCATTTCACATAGAGCATGTTGGTTGGACATACTAATTTTGATTGGGCAAGCTCTATCGATGATCCAAAGTCTACTTTTGGTTATAAATTTAGTCTCGGTTATGCGGTCATTTCTTAGACATCCAAGAAGCAACCTATTGTATCTCTTTCTACTGCACAGGCTGAATACACAGCTACTAATTCTACTACTTGTCAAGATGTTTGGTTGAGAAGGATGTTACTGGATTTTCAACACTTTTAGGATGGTCCCATAGTCTTGTATTGTGACAATCAAAGTACTACTCAAATGAGTAAAAATTCAATTTCATGGTAGGACTAAGCATATTGACATCCAACACCACTACATTCATGAGTTGGTTCAACAAGGTGTGGTTGAACTTGTATATTGTCCCACTGCAACACAAGTTGATGATATTTTTACAAAGCATCTTGCTCATGATCGGTTTCAGACACTTTGGAATTTACTTGGTGTTCTTCCCAATGTTCATTATGGGGGAGAAATGGGATAGATAATGAACTTTTTTTCTTGTTTTCCTTTAATGCTCATCATGGGGGAGTAAGTAAGATAATAAATATTGTTAGTTTATTTGTGGTTGTTAGAGGACAATTTTGATAATTAGTTGGTAGTTGTTGTGATTAGTTGTTTGGTTAGTTAGATTTGTTGTGAATCCTATTGCATAAATATGTAGCTTGATCAATGCATTCTAATGGTGAAATTTCTTTGTGTGTTCTCCAATTTTCCCTGCATCTGTTGTGTTGATGATTTGTACATCATCTTTAGAATGTTGTTTAAAGTTATTTGATACCTTCACCTTTATCCCATCCATGACCATGAAATCAAAGATGAGACACTCACCTCCCTTGGACGCATTGATAGTCAAAAAAATGATATGGATCTCACCATGCATGAGGATTCACAAGACAAGATTAATCACATTGAGTGTCTCAATGATCAAGATACCATATTTACAGACAAGGAGAATGCACAATCATTCTATAATTTGGGTTTGACCACTTTTATAAGGTTTTTCCTTCTTGCATAAGAGCAAATAGACCTCTCTCCTAAGTCAAGGTTGCCTAATGATGGATTTGCATCATGCTTCAGAAGTGGCAAATATCCTATGGAAAATAAAATTTGTCAAAGCATGGGCTACAATGGTAAAGGGTTAGTCCTTCATAAACAAGGAATTCTAGAACTATCAATATATGAAAATGATGGATATCAAGGTCTTGGCTACACATCTCCAAGAAAGAAATCTAATGGTGACAACCCAATGATAGTTGGGGCAACCTCATCCAATGAAAGAATCAAAATATAGGTCATTCATAACTCTTCAAAGAATCCCCCATTCACCCATCTTATATTTACTTCCTACATCCATAATTGCAACCGAAACCCCCACTACCATAAACCCCTTGAGTGGGACCAACATCATCATCCATCATACAAAGCAAAGAATTCCCATGAAGTAGAAAATCATAATTAACTACAAAAGAAAAAAGAAAATATGGATTCTATACCAAAATCAAAATTAATCTAAAAATCAATATCTACTTAAAGATCAAGAAAAAAAGCAATATGGATCCCAAAGTAAAGTACATTGATGAAGCCAATCAAAGTGAATCATCAAAATCTATCCATTGATCAAAAATCACACATTACATACAATAGGTGTGCACCACCTTCACAATTATCATGCAAAACTCCACTATCCAAAAAGAATGTTGATATCAATCCTAAGTCTTATCCAAAATCCAAATCCAATTTTATCACCAAATACCAACATATCTCATTCCCATCCAAATATCAATTCCCTACATCTAAAATCCATCAATCTACACATCCACCTCCAAAGCACCATTTATCACATTCGCAATCCAAATCCCACACAATTCTAGCATCTAAATCCATAAAACTTCATCCTAAATCCAACCAACAACCTAGAATCCATTGCTTCCTTGCCACAACACTTTACCATAAGAGTTATGATGGCACTCTATCGAGATGCTTATATTTGGACAAGGTCGACTCTACTATCAAAGAGCATGTCACAATTGTGTTTTGTACTAGTGCAATGATCCAGGCAAAGAAGCTTTGTAACGCAAGATATTATTGGCATGTTATGATTGAAGTATCTAAATTAGCTACATCAGATGTCCATGCACACAACACCTAAAATCCAAAATTACAAAAAATTACAAAATTCCAAAAAATAGTAAAGAGAAATAACTTGACCACTTGTGAAAACCACTTCTTGTGGCACCTTGAGCAAGTACCATGATGAAAACTCGTTCATGGGAATCATGTGTAAGTCAACTAGCTATGTGAATCTTAAAATTGGAGGCAAGTTGTCTCATCCATTCCATCATATTAATCCATCCTATCATGTCATTTCATCATACCAATCCACCATATCCATGTATTCATGCCCCATCCATGTTTCCTATCCATCTTGATCTTAGCAAATATTGGGGACACACACTTAATGCATACTTTGGAAAACTCTTGGCATAGCCATCCTTTGGCCACACACCATCTACCATCACTTAATTGCCTAGATAACACTACCCAATGCCCATTCTTGGATCGAAACATGTTAATCCTATGCAATGTAGTCCTTGAGCATCTCCCCTTAAATCCCTCCATCAAATCCATGTTCTCTCCATCCTATCTAATCCATCAACCATTCCATTCAAACCATGTTTATCCTTGTCTCTAGGCTTGGCTTATCCCTTGTCATTGGTTCCACAATCATATGACAAACAAAAGAAAACATTTATCCAAACACATTCCCAATATATAAGAATGATCCCAAAAACTTTATCCATGTCGAAGCCCTCAAATCCAAACATACCCCTTAGAATTTTGTATCCATCCACAAAAATGATCCATAAGATTCATTCCTTATCTAGCTATAAGTTGTGTTTTATCTAGATCAATCCAATCAATCATCCTCAAGATATATCTTTTCCAATTCTTGCATTGTTTTCGAGATGTGTCCTTCCCACATCAACTATGCTATCAGTGTCATCACCAATCAACCAATCAATCAGTTTTTATCTTAAATAAGGGAAAAATCTAATTCACTCCTCATCATTAATCCTTGGATCCTCACTAATCCATCATCCAACCCATACCATCCCATCTTCCCACACACACTTGGCTTCAACATGTCATTGGATACCAACTTTTGTTTTTTGTGTGTTTTGTATTATTTGTTGTATGGATTTGTGTTTGTTTGTTTTCCTATAGTTTTTGTGCTCCATCCATCACACCCTCACAGTCGCCTTTATCATTCATATGAGGTGTGCCTATGAAAATGTGTCTATTGGACCACTATACTATCTACAACTTCTTTATTTATATGTTAGTACATATGCACATGATGCATTGTCATCATGGTCCCTTATATCATGGTGCATAATGTTAAGTGCTACAATAAAATAAAGGTTGCTCCTTGCATGTGAAATTACTATGACATCATGTATCCATCATCCTTTATAGCATCCATCCTCGTCCTAATCACATGTCATCTTGTTACATTACATCCTTATGAGATTTCATCATTTAAAATGCACATACATGCAATCCAATCCAATTATTCTAGTGGCATCAATCAATATGCCTAATCCTTAATCCATCCTTAGTCCTATATTTATAGCATGTACATCATCCCAACATGATTTCTCTCAAGTCATCTTTTATCCTTTATGACACATCCTTTTATTATCCTTTGTCTTTTCAAGATACATATCGAGTTCCATTTCACCCAACAGTTCTCTTGAGGGGGTATCACTTCCACCATCATCCCTAAGCAACCGAGGCAATTTGTCATTAAAGCTTCATTCCATCTCATCCTAATTTTTATTCTTCTTCGACATGTCACTTAGTTGCATTGTATCAAAGAGGGGTAAAATGTAGACACCTAAAATATTCCCTAGGTCTACTCCCCACCACCTAGTCCTAATTGACCAATATCATCACCTAGTCCAATCCCCTTCACTTTAGGTCTTACACACTTAATTAAATAATCACCTTTTCCATCTCCTCGAAATAAATCAATAAATAATTACCAATTTTTACCCATTATCCATCTCACACGTGGCTAAAATGATTAAATAATATTATTATTTAATTAAGCCTATAATCCCTCAACACATTCCAAGAATAAAGAGCACCTAAGAACACTTGTCCTTATGGTTCCATTATTATCTCAACACATTCCAAAAATAAAGGGCACCTAAGAACACTTGTCCTTATGGTCCCATTATTCTCCCAACACAACCCAAGAATATAGTCTTCTTAGGTGCACATGTCCCTTATTTCCCTCATGTTCACAACCACTTACTGAATTTAGTAAGTTCATCTTAGTCATTCACAATCTAACAACCTTTATCTCTACACTCCATCCTCTCCTTGATCCTAGGGAAATCCTCTCAACCATCTTGCACCATTGATCTCACAATCAAACCTTGGCCATCCATTCCCCCTTCCAAAAGTCTATAAATTCAAACACTCTTTCCTTCATTCCATACCTATTGTCACATATGCAAAGTAAATGATATCAAATTGGTAGTCTTCAAGCAAAGGAGCATCCATATTCCAACTAATAAAGGAGCAAATCAAATCACAATGGATTTTATGGTAACATTTGAATTTGGTTTTTGATGTTATTTCTTTGCTTGTACCGTCTTGTGAGGTCTATCTAGAGGTTTTGCTTGTTTTGAAATAGGAATTTACATGCTTGTTTATTTTCATTTTGCATTTCAAATCATCGGAGCTATAGATAGAAAGAGGTGATAGGTCCAAGGAAAATAAGTAGGGGTTTATGAATGGTGAAGATCAAAGTTAGTGACCAAAATAGCTGAGAAAAAAGCAACAAAAGAATATTTATTTGAGATTCCTAAGTATTATGGAATGGAGGATGTTGAAACCCACATTTAGAAATTTTTAATCATTTGGAGGGTAATAGGAATTATAGGGCTAACACAAAGGTCCCATTGTTTGCAATCAATTTGTAAGGAAGAGTGCAAAGTGGCACTACAAGTTTGACTCGAACTAGAGTTGTGACAACTATGAAAAAATTAAGAAACCTTAACCAATTTGGGAACAAGTTCAAGTACACTAAATTGATGAGTGGAGCATTTTGTTAATGAAGGAAATAGAGGCAAGAGAGAGAATCAAGGAGTATGATACAAGGTTCAAGGAGTTCAAGGAGAAGAT
The DNA here is from genome assembly GCA_007258455.2 of Sequoia sempervirens. Taxonomy (NCBI): domain Eukaryota; kingdom Viridiplantae; phylum Streptophyta; class Pinopsida; order Cupressales; family Cupressaceae; genus Sequoia; species Sequoia sempervirens. The sequence goes on along the minus strand of VDFB02270651.1, from coordinate 578,583,554 downwards.
ATCATTCATGATTAGTGATTATTAATGTAGAGACCAATTCATCAAATGGTTAGTTGAGCTTGTGAGAAAATTAAATTAGACAATGATTTGATCAAAAATATTGGTGCCAAAATAAATGTTGAGAGGAATTAGAGATGACATTGGAAGACACTAGTGTGGACCAAAGGTAGCTCATATTAGTGAAATGAAAAAAAAGAAAGTTGTCTTATGCAAGAGTTGCAAAAAGGTTATCTAAAGAATTTTGAAAGGAATAAGAGGATTATCAAAGGAGGGATGTGAGATATTTTACTATTTGCAAGGATGGTGCACATTAGGAGACAAATTCCAATTGCTAAATATGGTAAAGAAAGTATCAATGATGTGGGTGTGGATTTTATCATTTGTTATAATGAATAAAAATATTCAAAGACTCGCGTGACTAAGTGTTATCTTAAGCAATGGGTGATCCAATGAAAATATCATTAGACCTTGCTATGAATCTATTAAATTGTAATAGCAGCAATGAAAACACTAGCGTGCATGGGCTATGATGGTGAAGTATGACTAGGGGATGGTGATGGTGGTGACAGTGGAAGCGAATGCGTAGGGGATGACGATGGTGGGGTGACAAATGGTGTGATGGAGTGAAAGATGTCGAGGCCTTTTTTTTTTGTTGCTCACCCTCCCCTGTCAATGGCTCCAATTCTGACGTTGTGGAGGTAGATCAACTTTTTTGGGAGGCCTCTTCAAGTGAGGAGGAGGAATCCCCCCTCAATATCCTCCTTGAGGCTCATCTAAAAGCTCCAAGAAGAGTCGCAGGATTGGGCTCATGCGCTGGCCTTTATGCCCCTATTGATGGGGTTGATGTGGGGTGGTTTTGTTGAGGACTCCTGAGGAATCTATTTGAATGAGGAAGAATCTCTACTTGATATTCTATTGGAGGCTCGACTTGCTATATAGAGTGTGGGGTCTATGTCTTCTGCTAGAGACCTGGTGGATGTCAATGAGGATGTTCCTCTTCAGGCTATGTGGCTAGAAGCCCAACAGTGATCATTGATAAGCATGGTGTTCAGGGGTTGGGCCTATTAAGCTTGCTCTAGCTGAGAATAGGTTGTCTTTCAAGAGGGGCTTTCTTCTTCCCCCTCCCAAGAATCCTCTCCCTGAGGTGGGTTTGAAGATATTCGCCTCATCTTCCTGCCTAATGCCTTCTACTAGCATGTCTTAAGTGGAGATTGTTCTCTGTCCCAATCGGGACTTTTACTCCATTTCACCTCCTCAGGTGGAAGCTACCATTTCTAAGGGAGTGCATTCTCCTCGTAGTAAACTGGAGAGTTGTGTTGAGGAGGTCTCCTCTATTATGCCTCTATCTCCTCTTGCTCTTGTTTTTCCAGATGAGTAGGTGGACAGAGCTTTTGTTGGCCTTCAACATGTTCTCATTGGGAGATTCTTGGGTCAAAGACCAAACATAGATATTATTCACTATTATCCTTCAACTCCACTGTGGACTGCTCTTAGGTTCTGTTGGGTGGACCTTGACTTCTAGGTAAAGCCTTTCTTTACATTCAAAATTGGTTTGTTGGTTTTGATGTTACCAAGACCAACTTGGCTCTTGTTTCGGTTCGTTTCCTAGAGCTCCCTCTGGAGTTCTAGGATGAAATTATCATTTGTGGTATAGTTGATACTATTGGCCAATTCGTTACCATTAACAATGTCACAAAAACTAGAACAAGTTTTATTTTTGCTAGATTTTGTGTTTGTTTTAAAGTTGGTTTGGAGTTGCTCAATTGTGTTAAAATTTGCTCCAAGAAGCAAAAACTCCATTATGAGCATTTCAAACCGCCTTGATTATCTTGTTGGTGTTTTTTGGGTCCTTCCAAAAACTTGTTTCTGGTTCCATGCTCCGGTCAAAAGCATGGTTAGTTAATTGTTCTTTCCAAGCTCATTGCTAGTGAGTCTCATCCTTCTTTGTCTCTTTTTTGTTGTCTCACTTTTTGTGAGTCTCCTCTCTTTTGTCTCAATGGCTGCTTTGTAATGGGTACGGGCCCTTCCTGCTTTACCTTAATCAAAACTATTAAATTGTAATCATCCATAGTATGACAAGTTTGACCCACAAGATAATTATGATTGTTTATAATGTTCTTGCACAAGTTTCAATACACAATCACTAATTTTAAGCATATAACTCAATGAGGTAGTGCAATAAATTTTATTGACCCACTTGTGTTAGGATTCAATAATTATCCATAATGCATTAAGTGAATCAATTAACATATTCACCAACAATGGGAAGAATTCAAATGAGAAAAAGGCACAAAAAGAAACATGTTTGAATTCTCAAATTATATATTAGAAGATGAAACAAGGATGATGAAGGGCTAACTAAGAAAAAGAAAGATGGCACTACTGATTGGGAAGCAAGTGGGAGTGGAAGAAGAAAAAGAGAAAAACAAGATGGAAAGAAGATGAGATGTTTTCATTCTTATAAAATGGGAACCAAAGGAAATAGAAGAAGTAAAGAAAGATAAGATAAAGGAAATAGAGGAAGTAAAGAAAGATAAGATAATGGTTAGGAGACACCCAAAGGTAGAGCATGAGGAGACAAAAATTAGTGACAAGTAAATTGTATAGCAAAATAGGTAATCAGATAGACAATTAGAGAGTCAAATACTTAAAAGAAGAGTAACATTCACCACCAAGAAATTGATAATAGATGAAGAAACAAATCAACATGATATATGATTAGCAAACTAAATAAAGAATAGCAAATGTCATTGACTAAAATGAAATCTAACTTATAAGCAAATTAACATTGTTTATAATATTTCGTTTACATGCTAACTAAGACAACAATATGTCATTTGTATGAAGAAAAAATCATTCATATGTTACAGCTTATAAAATATATTATGTGAAAAAGAGCATTACATTTTGTAGTTATATTGTAACTCAAATTATATTATGTGAAAAAGAGCATTACATTTTGCAGTTATATTGTAACTCAAATTATATTATGTGAAAAAGAGCATTACATTTTGCAGTTATATTGTAACTCAAATTGATACATATATTTTTCAAGACACAAAATAAATTTTAAATTCATTTGATCCATGATTTGTTTGGCTTGGATCTAAGTTTTCGCATAAGATTTGGGACTTGGTTTTAGCTTCCCAAACTTTATTTATAGGTTGTGGAAATGATGCACAATGGAATAAATAATCTAGAATCCATAAGTGTTTGTTTTTCTAAGATACATATGTAGTGATCCCAGCAAACAACAGATTAGCAAAAATAACTTTTGTTTTATAATGCCTACTTCTATGATATTGAAACGATCATTATGGAATAAATATCAACATTAAATCCATCACGTGAATACTATGTTTTGAATTGTCCAAATTTAGTTCATAGAATTGTAAGCAGAGATCAAGAAGCATCTGCTCATTTTGAATCACTCTGCTAATATTAAGGTGCCATCTAACATTACAAGAAGTGATTCCCGCAAATAGCACGAGAAACTTGGTCTTGTAATGCTCCCAATAACTTTTGATTTAAAATAATTAAACTAGCAATTGCACCTTAGTGTGCAATGGGTACGCCAAAGAAGTGTGGAAAGTCAATTAAGATAAATTTTGATCTATTTTTGTAATATATAAAACTATTTTAATCATTTTATGTACTTAATAGTTTTATTTCAAAATATAATATATAATAATAGGTATAATTAAATTATTTATATTTTTGTAATTAAAAATACTACAACTCTTATTTTATTTTAAATTCTTGTAAAATATTTTTTTATTACTTTTAAAATAATTATTTTATATTGTATTTTTGTTTTATATATTCTAATTCTATAATTGAAAATACTACAACTGTTATTGCATAACTCTCATTATATTTTAACTTTGGCAAAAATGTAATTTTATTACTTAAAAAATATATATATTATTTTTATTTATTTCTTATATACCAGCTCTGTAAAAAAATAGAGCAATATAAAAAAATAAAATCAATAAAATCAATATAGAAAAATAAAATAAAAACAATATAAAATATTAAAATCAATGTAATCAATATAAAAAAAATAAAAAATTTTAAAATATCTTTTAAAAAGTCCGAGTGCAGGCACTGCCCAAGCAGGGAGTACCCTGTTGCGCAAGCTGCGCAGCAGGGTACTCCCTGCTTGGGCAGTGCGCCAGTGCAGGCGCTCTGCACAAAGCCTTCGGGCTTTTAAAAATACTAGTCAATTTTCCCAGAAAGCGACATGGAAAGCAGCAGGTAAAAAGTGAAAAATGATGAACGGTTGAGATTCATTTAATGGTAAGCAGATTGATTCGAACCATTGATCGGACATTTTTAGCTTTGTCTTGTTGAAATAGGATACGCCTTCCGCATAAAAAATAATATTTTCAATGTACCACTATACCAATTGATATCAAGTGATTAAGATAATTTCATTTTGAATCATAAATTGTAAGTAGAGATTGTGAAGCGCCAATACATTCTGACTTACCATATTAATAATAAGGTATACTCTAATACTGTTGGAGTGTTTACATTTCAAATCTAAATAATTTAGATAATTTTATTATTTACAATCACACCCATGATTCCTATAAGAGTCGACATTGTCATGTTCGTGAACATTAACAATGAGTTTTTGAATATAAGTCCAGTATCAATTTGTACCACTCATCATCTTAGATTTGTTTTAGCTCTGCTCTCCACACAATATGTCATATGTTCAACAAAATTAAAAATAAACAAATGTTTTTTTTTTGGACAATTTGAGAAGAGTCTCAGCTGAATAAATTTCACAATTGCAAGGCAAGTTTAAAATGCTAACTCCTTTATGGTTTTGTAAACATTTTATAATTGTTAAATTGTATCCAAGATGCATCGTAATTTTCAAATTCATGTTGTTTCCAACATCTTTTGTTGCAATATAATTGTGCATAAACCAAGGACAGGTCACTAAAGACTGTAACTGACCCGAACTCTCGAAAGACGGAATGAATCGTCATGTGGATTCTCAAAAAATCTATATTGCCGTTGAGTTTAGGTAGACCCAATCTCAACTTGAGTTTATAAAATTTAAGCACTTTAAATCGGTTTAGGTGATTGTGTTGAGTCTTGTTAGCGATTAGTTAGTGGGTAATTTGAAGGTATTAATTTAGTTATGAGGTGGTTTCTCTCACATAACCACCTGCCCTTTTAACACAACACAGCTAATTGTAGTCATCTTTCAATGACCAAGCATAGCTAAACAGCTAATATTTTTGTAATCAAGAATTATTTTGAATATAAATGAGAAAGAAGACGAATGCCACCTACTTTTAATCATCTATGATTCCGTTTTGCCCATTCTCTACATTACTTTGCAAAGTTGTGAGTTGATTGTTGCATTAAGTTGATTGGTTTGTAAAATTATGTTCATCAGCTCTCCACATTATTCTAAATTAAATTATTTCTTGAATCTCACGATAGTGGCCTCAGGTCACCACTCCTTCGACGGTGTCTTTTACTTACATTTCTCTATTATGGTTAGATCATTTATGATGGAATTCTTTCTCATAAATGCCGTTCATTTTGCTGCAAATATGTGCATAAATCTGAATACAACACAATCATTCTATATTTTCAATGGGTAGGTCGAAGAGGAAGACTCCAAGGAGGGACTATGGTCCTACACTGTGACCCTAAAAAGATTGCTCCTGAAAGAATTGAATGGATAACAAATGTTGTGGTCCATTTGAGAGTATTATAGCTCAGTAGAATATAGGCTTCATCTGATTACTTTATCTAGAATTCATAGTATTTCACGTGTCTTTATTGAAAAATTGTGCAAATTACACGACATTCTCCTCATTGACTCCCTTGGCGGAACCAAGAATAATGCTAAGTGCTAACAGATTCATACAAAAACTGGAGTTTTGAACCATCTGACTCAGAATAGAACTATCGAGCAAATTAAGCTCCAATGGAACTAATCCAACATCAATAATGGTACGTGTGAAAATGTGCATGGAATAAAAGGGAAGTAATCCTGTCTCAATAGTTAGCACCATGACAATCTTATTCTCCAGGAAAAGGATCTAATACCACAAACTTTTGTTAGTTTCTACTTTATGCTATTGTGATATTTTTTAGTAACTGTAATGGAAAAAAAACTTGGCATGTGATAATTAGTTAGAAATTTATGGAAACCTTTGCATTTTTATGGTTAAACTTTATGCCCACTTAAATTCCATATTCACTAGTTTTCCTAGTACTAACAATTTGATGGGTGTTGTAAAACACTCTGGAGGACTAGAGAACACCCAATTGAATGCTACTGACTAATCAAAACACCGTTTAACATTGGAAAGGAATGTCTTCCAACAGAAGATAGGAATAGAAAGTTTTGCAGCAACAAAATCAGTTCTCAGAGGGTAGTCACATAAATGCAACACATTACCACCTTCCCTTTTAAAGCAACACAGCTAATTGTAGTCGTCTTTCAACAACCAAATGCTAGAGCAATGCTAAGCAGCTGATATTTTTGTAATCAAAAATTACTTTGAATATAAATGACAAAGAAGATGAATGCCACCTGCTTTTAATCATCCATGATTATATTTTTCCCATTCTCTACATTATTTCTGCAAAGTTGTGAGTTGATTGTTGCATTATGTTGATTGGTTTGTAAAATTATATTCATCAGCCCTCCACATTATTCTAAATTATCTCACAAATGTGGCATCAGAGGAACTATGTCACCACTACTTTGAGGGTGTCTTTTTCACTTAAATTTTTCTATTATGATTAGATCGTTTATGATGGAATTACCTCTCAGAAATGCTGTTCATTTTGCTGCAAATATGTGCATAAATCTGAATACACAATCATTCTATATTTTCCATTTGTAGGTAGAAGAGGAAGCCTCCAAGGAGGGATTATGGTCTACAAACTGACCCTAAAAAATATGCTCCCAAAAAAATTTAATGTATAACAAATGTCACAGTCCATTTGAGAACTTAAAGTATAAAGCATGTGATTAACCTAGGGCAGAATTTTTTTGCAAACACCAATAACACTCAATGTTTTTTGTAAAATACTCAGGCCACTTGCTCAGATTGTATGCCTTAAATGATTCAACCATAACACAGTACACTCAGCAATAATCAACAGATCGAAATGGTGCAATTGTACTGTAGTTCTTTTATTCCATTCAAATTCATATCGATGGTCACACAGCATATGAATACAGAAATTAAGCAGGGACGATACAAATGGTTCGATCCTCAATAACAATCGCCTGCCTTAGAACTCCGCCGTGGCTGGCGTCATTCTAAATCTTATTCGCAGAGGCTGTGCCAAACTTTGTTATGATGATGATGCGCCCTTGATAGATCCGTCACTTGTCCATAGAGGAGTAGGCAAGTGCACCAAGGTTCACACCCAGCTGATTGCATAATGCATGGATAAACGCGGCCAGAGCCATGAGGCTCGGCCAAGCCGAAAACGCTTCTCTCCCAGCACCGATCTCAATGGTATGACGTCTGGAGATAAAGATGTGAATATCCTCTAAGTGAAATCCAATTCGCTACTAGTTCTGCAATTTCACAAATGCTATGAATGAGAGATTGAAATTGAATGATGGCCAAGCACGAATTTTCTTAGATAATGAAGCTACGCCCCTACCTGAGTGCCCAAGTCAGAGCAACTACGCTCTCTGTAAACTTGGCAAGACTAAGCGTCCAAAATCCGTGATGATAAAACAATGAAATCGGACTCCAATAAATACAACTCAAATCCACCAACATAAGAGATGTCGGCCACAAAACAAAACAAAAATAAAATTCAAATTTAAACTTGGCGCCTCAAATGAGGTCGGCCCACAATGCATTATTATTTATTTATTTTATTATAGTGTTCAAAAACACTTTTGTCTTTCCTTCAAGTCAGCCTGGACTCATTTCGGACGCGGGACATTACAGTCCCCTCCCTCAAATTGTTGTTGGTCCTCCAACAACCTCAAATTGGGGTGCTCGAAAATCTCCACTCCTTCCCAAGTGGCATCTTCAATGGGCAGGTTTTTCCACTTCACCAAACATTGCGGGATGACCTTGTTCCTTAACCGTTTCTCTTTCACATCCAACACTATCTCGGGCTCGAGAATGAGTTTGCCTTCATCCTCAAGGGGTAGCAACTCTATCGAGGGGATGATTTGCTGTCCCAACGCCCTCTTTAAGCATGACACATGGAAGACATTATGAATTCTGCTCCCTGGAGGCAACTCGAGCTCATATGCAACCTCTCCAATCTTCATCGTGATCTTGAATGGGTCGTAGAACCTTGGTTTCAACTTCTCTGCTCCATTTCCCTTGAGAGATGATTGTCTGTATGGCTGCAATCTCAGGTATACCATGTCGTTAACCTCAAAGACCCTCTCAATCCTCCTTTGATCCGCTTATAACTTCTGCTGATTTTGGGCACGTTGCAGATTTCCTTCAATGAGTTCATGATATCCACATTCTGCTGCACCATATCTCTAGCACTCGACACTCTACTGTCTATAAGAATCAGGTTCATGAAAGATGTAGCCTCGTAACTGTAGAGTGCTTTGAAAGGGGACATTCCAATGGACATGTGATGTGTGGTGTTGTAGCAAAATTCTCCGAGGTGTAGCCACTTCACCCATGCTGACTGCTGCCCTGTCTCATAGTTCCTCAGGTACCCTTCAATCCATTTGTTCACTATCTCCGTTTGTCCATCCGTTTGGGGGTGATAGCTAGTGCTGGGCATTAACTCTGTTCAAGCCAAACAGAAGAGTTCTTGCCAAAACAAGCTAATAAACCTGCTATCCCTATCACTCACAATATTTCTTGGCAACCCGTGAAGTCTAAAACTTCTCTAAAAAACAGATCTGCAACTTGAAAGGCCTTAAATTCTGAAGTAATGGCATAAAAATGAGCACACTTAGTGAGACTATCCAACACAACATAAATGCAATATTTACCTTGCACCTTTGGAAGCCCTGTGATGAAATCCATTGAAATGCTCTCCCATTTCTGATTTGGAATGGGTAGAGGCTGCAACGAACCAGCTGGTAGCACATGCTCTGTTTTATTTTGTTGGCATACCAAGCATTCTTGCAAATGCTGCAATATATCATTTTTCAGCCCCTTCCATGCAAAATGCTCCCTTGCTTGTATGTCTTGTAAAGTCCTGGATGACCAGCAAGAGGAGTATCATGGCATGCTTGAATAATTATGTTCTTGACCTTGGATGAAGCACAAGATAGATCCGTCCCTTGTAGAGAATGAGTTCTTCAACCACCCTATACCTGTCATCAACGGCCTTTCCTTCCAAAATATCATTAGCAAATGAATCCTTAGCATATTTAGCTGTAATGGCCACCCTCCAATCAGCAAATATATTAGACATAGCACAAAGGTAAGGCTTCCTAGATAGAGCATCTACTACCACGTTGTTCTTACCCTTCACGTATTCAGTATCAAAATCATAAGCTTGGAGTTTGCTTATCCATTTATGTTGTCTATCATTCAAATCTCGCTGTCTATCATTCAAATCTCGCTGGTTTAGGAAGTACTTCAAGCTGTTATGATCTGTTTTCACCACAAATTTTCCGCAAACCTTGTATTGTCTGAATTTTGCAAGAGCATGCATGATAGCCAACATCTCCTTGTCATAAATGATAAATAGAGAAATCCCTTTCTGGATTGGTGAGCTTTCTACTCTCATATGCAATAGGGTGTTTATTCTGCATTAATACGGCTCCAATGCCCTCTCTTGAAGCATCACATTCAAGTACAAAAGGAGATAAGAAATCTAGAATGGCCAAAACGAGACATGAACTCATTACCTCCTTCAGTCTGTCAAATGCCTATTGAGCTGTGGAACTCCACGAGAATGCTTCCTTCTTCGTTAAATTGGTCAATGGTGCTGCAAGCTGAGAAAAACCCTTTACAAATCGTCTGTAGTAGTTGCAAAGGCCCACAAATCCTCTTAGTTGTGTTAAATTCTTGGGGGTAGCCCACTCCTGAATCGCCTTGATCTTCTCCTCATCCACACTAACCCCTTGAGCGCTGATCTTATGACCTAAGTATAGAATCTCAGTCATCCCAAAATCGCATTTTGACATCTTAGCATAGAACGAATTCTTTTCAAGAATGTCAAACACCTCCTCTATATGCTTCAAATGATCTTCCCAAGTTTTACTGTAGATCAAGATGTCATCAAAGAAAACCAACACAAATTTCCTTAATTGAAGAATGAATACCTGATTCATGCAAGATTGGAATGTTGCGGGGGCATTGGTTAACCCAAACAACATCACTAGGAATATGTAATGCCCGTAATGACACCTGAAAGCTATCTTGTGCACATCCTCATCCCTGACTCTGATCTGATGGTAGCCCAAACGCAAATCAATCTTGGAGAAGTACACTGCTCCATGTAGCTCATCTATCAACTCATTGATCCTGGGGATAGGGTAGCGGTTCTTGATTGTCTTTTTGTTAAGAGCTCTATAATCGATGCACATCCTGAGCGTCCCATCCTTCTTTTTGACCAACACCACCGATGAAGCAAAAGGGCTCGAACTTGGGCGAATATGCCCCATATCCAACAACTCCTTAATGGCCTTCTCGATTTCTTCTTTGTATATTCGCGGATGTCGATATGGCGTGGTGATCACTGGTTTGGCTCCTTCTTCAAGCTCTATCACATGCTGAAACCCCCTATCTGGTGGCAATCCTATTGGAATTTCCCGAAACACTTTGCACTTTTTGTTCAAGATAGCTTGAATGTCACTAGGAAATGTTTTTTCTTCCTTCGGTGTACTAGTATCTATGATCAAGCACTCTGCTGCCCATGCCACTTGATCCCTCTGAAAAGATCATTCCATCCTTTTTGCTGATACTATCATAGGACCATTCCTGGAGAGGCCCTTGAGTACAACCTCCTTGCCATCATGCTTGAATTTCAGCTCCATGGTTTGGTAATTGGTAGTATATTCTCCTAATGAATGAAGCCATTGCACTCCCAGGACCATGTCTGTGTCACTGACATTAACAACATAGAAATCATCTTTCATCTTGTGTCCACCCAAGATCAGCTCCATGTGTTGGATTCGTTTAGTGCAAGGCGTTCCCTCCAACTACCAAAACATCAAACCCTTCAAAGTCCTATATTCCCAAGCGCAACCTGGCCACTGTCCTCTTGTCAATTAAATTATGAGTGGCTCCACTATCGATCAATACCGTCACTTTTTGTCCTCGAAGAACTCCTCTCACACGGAGGGAATGGTATCGTGGTGCTCCTGAAAGTGTTGCTAGAGTGCCTCCTGTGGGGCTCCCTTCTACAACGAGCTCTTGATGTTCCTCACTAGTGTCTTCCTCGTTGACACCTTCTTCAGATTCTGCTTCATCATCGAAAACCACTTCAATGTAATAAACTTGTCCCCTTCCTTGGCATCTATGTTGAATGTTCCATTTCTCATTGCAATAGTAGCACAAGCCTTTATTGTGAAGTTCATTTCTTGACATGCCATGTGGACCTATTGGGGGGGGCCTTCGGCGATGGATTAGCTTTAATGAAAGGCTTATTTGGCTGCCCTGTTGGTGTATTCTTGACAATGGTCTTCCCTTTCTTGGTGGAATCTTCAAGACTCAAAGCTTTTCGAATGGCATCCTCTAAAGTTGTTGGCTCCAAAAGCCTACCCAAACCGCAAAAAGAATCTAATAAGCCTTCGATGAAGAACGTGAGCCTCTTATCCGAGACATCGGATACCATCACTACGAGCCTTTGAAATTCTGAAACATATTCATCCATGGTCCCTGTTTGCTTCAATTTTGTTAGTTCCTGGAAGTATGCTTCAAGGTCTTTTTTGTCAAACCTCTCCATCAATTTCTAAGTGAAATCTGCATATGAGGATATTTCACCAAATCCTTGAGTCATAATGCCATGGTGCCACCATTCATGGGCGAGATCTTCCAAGTGCAGAATGGCAAACTTGATAGCTTCTTCTTTAGTCATGCGGCTGAGAGAAAAATATGTGTCTAGTTTTTGTATCCACGATTGTGCAGTCATCTTCCCCGAGCCATCAAATGTAGGGAGTGAAAGCTTAATGACCTTATGTTGAAGATCTATATTCCCTTGGTGTTGTCTCCCATCACTCCTAGCGCTATAGAACTGATCAAAAGGGATTGCAGCTTGAGCATCCGCGTCCAGATCTAAATATTCACGTACAATGCTACGATAGCTACATTGATCATCCTCTTCCTGTCGGGCCTCTGTCCTAGGCAAGAACTTGGGTTGAGTATGCCTGAAAGTGTGACCATTTGAGGTCCTGCTATGCTCTCCCCCTCCCGACTGTCCCGATTGGCCTTCTTCCATTTTATTGGATCCTGATTTAATGTCATTAACAACAGTAGTAAGTGACTGGATTGCTTGCAGCAAAGCTTGGTTTGTTTGGTCTTGTTGCTTCATGAAGGTGTCCAGCTTATCACTCTGATCCCCCATTCTTTCCTTACCTCTGCCTCCTATTCCCTGAGTAGCAGCTTCAAGCTTCTTCTTCTCTCGCTCTATAGCTCGAATATCCCTTTGACTTAATGGCATACAACTTCTCCCACAGGCTGGCAAGACTTGTAGCTTCGATACCACTATGATTAACCTAGGGCAGACATTTTTTGCAAACACCAATAACACTCAATGATTTGTGTAAAATACTCGAGCCACTTGCTCAGATTGTATGCCTTAAAAGATTCAACCATAACACAGTACACTCAGCAATAATCAACAGATCGAAATTGTGCAATTGAACTGTAGTTCTTTTATTCCATTCAAATTCAGATCGATGGTCACACAGCATATGAATATATAATAGAGTCGTCTTCGCATCTACAAAAATTAAGCAAGGACGATACAAATGGTTCAATCCTCAATAACAATCGCCTACCTTAGAACTCCGTCGTGGCTGGTGTCATTCTAAATCTTATTCGCAAAGGTTGTACCAAACTTTGTTCTGATGATGATGCGCCCCTGAGAGATTCGTCACTTGTCCACAGAGGAGTAGGCAAGTGCACCAAGGTTCGCACCCAACTGATTGCGGAATGTATGGATATGTGTGGCCAGAGCCATGAGGCTCAGCCAATCCGAAAATGCTTCTCTCCCAGCGCCAATCTCAGTGGTATGCCGTCTAGAGATAAAGATGAGAATATCCTCTGAGTGAAATCCAATTCGTTGTTGGGTCTGCAATTTCACAAATGTTATGAATGAGAGATTGAAATCGAATGATGGCCAAGCACGAATTTTCTCAGGTAATGAAGCTACGCCCCTACTTGAGTGCCCAAGTCAGAGCAACTACGCTCTCTGTAAACTTGGCAAGACTAAGCGTCCAAAATCCATGATGATAAAACAATGAAATCGGACTCCAATAAATACAACTCAAATCCACCAACATAAGAGATGTCGGCCACAAAACAAAACAAAAATAAAATTCAAATTTAAACTTGGCGCCTCAAATGAGGTCGGCCCACAATGCATTATTATTTATTTATTTTATTATAGTGTTCAAAAACACTTTTGTCTTTCCTTCAAGTTGGCCTGGGCTCATTTTGGATGCGGGACATTACAAAGCGCAGTAGAATTGAAAGTATTTCAGGTGTCTCTATTGAAGAATTGTGCAAAATACACGGCATTCTCCTCATTGATTCCCTTGCAGGTGGAGGAACCAAGAATAATACCAAAAGATTCATACAAACACTAGTGTTTTGATTCTTTTGAACCATCCAACTCAGAATAGAACTATCGAGCAAATAAAGCTCCAATGGAACTAATCCAACATCAATAATGGCATGTGTGAAAATGAGCATGAAATAAAGGAGGTGATCCCGTCTCATTGGTTACCACCATGACAGTTTTATTCTCCAGGAAAAGGGATCTAATACCACAACTTTTGTTAGTTTCTACTTTATGCTATTGTGATATTTTTTTAGTAACTATAATGGAAAAAAAAACTTGGCATGTGATAAATAGTAGGAAATTTATGGAAACCTCTGCATTTTTATGGTTAAAAATTATGCCAATTTTAGTTTCATATTCAGTAGTTTTCACAGTACTAACAATTTGACGGGTGTTGTAAAAGACTCTGGAGGACTGAACACCTAATAATACGCTACTGAGTAAAAATCAAAAAGCGTTAACAACATTGGAATGGAAAGTTTTCCAGCGACAAAATCTGTTCTTGAAGGGTAGTCACAAGAATTTGCTAAAAATATGTAAGGTTTTACATCATCTGCCACCCAGACATCCCCAAGGTTCACTTGCATAAAGCTTCCACCTATGGACCAAAGTTGGACCAGAATCATCCCGTAGATAGGGGAGTCTAAAGGTTTAACAATAACATAAATCTGCCTGAAAATAGGAGTAATTTTTCATGTAAAATTGTAGTGTTTGGTATTACTGTGACAATGCTCATAAACTAGACTGCAATCCATTATGTTACTCATCATAATTACCTAATACTGCTACTTCATGTTGGCAAATACAGAAATGATGATATTTTTTTCATTTAAGATTGTTACAGAAAAAATCAACATATCAGTCAACCTGAGTTGAATAAGACATAACCCCAAGGATAACAATGGTATTATGTTTCAATTTTCAACCGATGGCTCAGATAGGCATCCCAAGGCACTCCTTGAATTATATCATGTACCTGATGACAGGTTTGAATCTTCTATGCTACTCAAAGATTTTCACCAGGTGGTAATTCAGGAAGCTTTGCTGGCATTCCAAGTACGTGCTCCATGTCAAATCGAACTTCAATATTTCGAATGCTGTAACCGACCACCATCAGCCAATAAAGCAACCTAGCAAGCTCTGGGGCAGTTGTCTCTGTTGGTGTTCTCTGCACAAAGTTAAATGTGTGAAAAAAATAAACTGATGACTATAAGGTGAAGTTTCCTGAGCTATCAAATCTCTAATGCAGTTGAACAAAAGTTCATACATAATGTGAGTTAAAAATTATATGAAATGAACAATAGTCTGGATGTCTTTTAGCCAAAAAAGCAATACCACTTGGGTATACACAAGGAAAATGTGACAACCTCAAGTTCTTTTCTCCACCATTGAATCTATTGGCTATTGCTCTTAAGAATACCAGACAACAACAGACATTTGAACTTTGTTTAGCAGGTACATCTAAAGGGATGTACACTAGTTTTACTCTACATATTCTTCCAGTTGGCCTTCGTACTACTAAGTAATCAGTGAAGACATATTGAAATGGTGAAGAACAAATAGATTGACACTAAAATTGATTAAACACAACAAAATAATTCTTATTTGAAGATATTAATTTATTTGTATTCTTCTCGTTAAATTTGTATTAAGATTTGAATTTGTAATTACACTGAAAGGTCAAGTTTATTTATATTATTAGGGCCATCCATATGCTTTTTATATAAACCCTCTCAGGTGAATTTGGGGTTAAGAATAGTAAGGAAGAGTCCTATGATGACGGTGTAATGTACAGAGGAATGGAAACAACAAAATAATGGAGCTATCATATTCCACCATATACTTTAGACTTCTATACAACAATAACATTGGCCTTCCAAACATCTGTTAGGGCAACATTTCTCCAACAATAAAGAATATTGCTTTTTAGTGTGTTTAACATTGGTTCCACTACTTTTCAAGACACCGTCAATTTTTTATTTTCGTTTTTTGATTTTGCCCCAGTTCAGCACTTCATTCAATAATATGGTTACCTTTTCTTTCTTTCCTGGTAGGTCCCATTGTTGATGACCCAGTTATGTATCCATCAGTCCTCAAAAATACCAAATTAATCATATTTATTTTCTTCATCTGTTGTCAATATAATTTCAATTTAAACCATTCAATGTGTATGCATTCCATCCAACTTCTTCCTGCTCTGTTTCCCAAAACTTAAAACTTATTGTATCCTGAATGGTCCAAGGCTTAAGCCACAAAACCAAAAATATACCAAGCTTTAATTCTCTTTTTTCATTATGTTTTGAACCCAGTTCTTCAGGCTTAAAATTCATTCTTCAAAGATGCTTGTCATGCGAATATTTTCTCCTCTACATGACTTTGGTTGCCCATCATGCCATTATATAACTGTAGTTACAAGACTTGGACTTGGTGCAAATTCAACAAAGACTCGACAAATTGAAAAAACCATGAAATATAAAGATTTTTTAAGTATTTAAAACTTGTATCATGCACCCTTCAATAAATAAACTTTGAAGGCACAATAAACTAATCAGACATAAGCTACTTTGATCACATACACAAGTATTCATTGATCACATGAGTATAAAAGTGAATATTAGTTGAAGGAAACAACAATTTAGATATATAAATATTGTCAAGTCACAAAGTTAACTATGGTAGAAAGGAGCTTGTATTGCTCAGCCTAGCATTACTAGCTCTATGGAGAGTCATGCACTTGTATCTCAAACTAGTCTGCAAACGCTGCTACAGTGATAGGAGCATTACTTAGGATAGGGTTTGACTTGGCAAACTAAAGTATAAATGTAATTTAATTTCTAAGAATTTAAAAACAAGTCACAAAAAAAGTTAACTATGGTAGAAAGGAGCTTGTATTGCTCAGCCTAGCATTACTAGCTCTATGGGGAGTCATGCACTTGTATCTCAAAAAAGTCTGCAAATGCTGCTATAGCGTTAGGAGCATTACTTAGGATAGGGTTTGACTTGGCAAACTAAAGTATAAATGTAATTTAATTTCCAAGAATTTAATTGGAAAAAGGTGGAAAAAAAATGTTGCACTTCAATCCAACATGGCCCAAAAAAAATCAGTTTTTTGTTTTTTGAAATAAGGCGGGGATTTTGTAATAACCCACCCCCTTTGTATGATAATTTTTTGCGTTTATTTCAGTTTGTCAGATGTTCCATTTTGACAAACATAATTCATCACAATGCAAATTGTAAACAATATACAAATGAATTGCTTGCATAGAATTAATAGTCAGACTTAAATGGTTTCAATTCTTCATCTCAGACTGACATATTGGATGATGTGAGCAGATACACAACTGCAGCCTTAAATAGATTCAAATTGAGCAAGTAAACAGGGCTATGTGCAAATAACATTACTCAGAAATTCTGATACAGCAGCTTGTTCTTCATTTAAAGCTTTCAGAAACTCTTCTTACATACACAGAAATGCTAGATAGCAGCAGTGAAATATTGCAATCTGCTACCTTTGACATAAAGCTGGGCACATTCTATAATAATTTCTGAGCAAATAACATAACAGCCATAACTCAACCTTGACTGTAATACATTAATATATATGAAAATGAGAAGCTACAGCCAACTGTAGACTCAACAGGTTGGTAGAAAGGGGCAGATTTACATTTATTGAGACTCGGAACAGAACTTCATCAATATATAATATGCAAACTAAAAGCAATCTGAGCTGCAACAGTGATAGAAGGTGATTTACCAATCAATACCAAACTGACTGAACTGTACATTCCTTCAGACATTCACACGTCCCACATAAAGGAAGTATGGCCTGCATGAATTGTATGACTTCATCCATAAAATAATGGTCCTTCTTTTAAATGGTTTTAATGCATGAACATTATTGCCCAACCATGGAAAACATATTAATTCCATACCCATAACGATTTTAAACTTCAATCAAAATTTGCAAACAAAACCATAGGTTCATGGTACGGCTGGCAAATCATACGGACAGCATCCAGTAATTCCAGCACAGCATTAAGCACTACTTTCTCTTCTCAGATCTGATGGATCAATTTAAACATGAATGAATGAGAGATTTTAATGTCGTCCACGAGACCAAACAGCCTAAGGGACCGAGAACCAAAAAAGCTAAGAAATCTCCAAAATCTTTTCAATGCTGGATCTTCTGTTATGAATTTTGACCAAAAAACTAGCAGTCTTGCTGATCTTTTCTTCCTCAAATAACTCGTGCAATTGTCAGCCTTTAAGTTGCTCTCATACTGAGTGCGGATGTCCTCATAAGCAGTGCATTCCATGATAAAGTGCCATTCCGTCTCCACCACCCCATCGTTACAAAAAGTGCAAATTCTATCGTTACATTGATATTGAATCATTACCCACAATGATCTTCTATTCCAAACTCCTCTTGCAAACCAAACAGGTGGTATGGCCCAAAGAACAAGTACGGACTAGGAAAGAAGTACGGGATCAGCAAATCAAATCAAAGTAACCAAAAAATTAAAATCTGTCTTTAAATGCTCAGAAATGTTTGACTAGCCAATACATTACTTCAAAAATAATACCCATCACCATTTCCTAATTCAATTTCAAAAATGCAAGCCCAACAAGGTGTGTGAGGCCCGCAGCATGTACAGCCCCAGACAAGTACGGCTCCAAACACTAATTTCAAAAAGCCCTTAACCACATATAATATTATATGAAAACCATCACCCAATCAAGTGAAATGTAACCAAACAATGCTCATAATCACATCTGCAATATATTTTCATCTGACAACAGAAATATGGGTTTCATAGCATCACCCGGAACTGTATAAAGAACTCGATCTCCGCTTTGCCAAGAATGTTTATCATTTATCTCTAAAACATGCCAGTGAAGCACAAGCATAGACTCTAAATTAATCTATCAGCTATCACCCAGAGAGGATCTTTCACCACCATGGATGATATTCTCCAAGAGGGGTTTCATCCTCAAGAAGTTTGAGATGAACCTGGTTCAATCTCCAGACCCACACGGGTTTCAAAAAGAGAAATACAATAATCCAACATAACCAAATGAGCTCTCAAAACCCCCTTTTATACTTTTCTCGTCAACCTCTCCGAAGGCTTCTAATTTAAAATTCACTTTTTAATTAAAACACCCGTATAACTCTGAAAATATGGGTTTCATAGCATCACCCGGAATTGTATAGAGAACTCGACTCCGCTTTGCCAAGAATGTTTATCATTTATCTCTAAAACATGCCAGTGAAGCACAAGCATAGACTCTAAATTAATCTATCAGCTATCACCCAGAGAGGACCTTTCACCACCGTGGATGATATTCTCCAAGAGGGGTTTCATCCTCAAGAAGTTTGAGATGAACCTGGTTCAATCTCCAGACCCACACGGGTTTCGAAAAGAGAAATAGAATAATTCAACATAACCAAATGAGCTCTCAAAACCTCCTTTTATACTTTTCTCGTCAACCTCTCCAAAGGCTTCTAATTTAAAATTCACTTTTTAATTAAAACACCCGTATAACAGAAATATGGGTTTCATAGCATCATCCGGAACTATATAAAGAACTCGATCTCCACTTTGCCAAGAATGTTTATCATTTATCTCCAAAACATGTCAGTGAAGCACAAGCATAGACTCTAAATTAATCCATTAGCTATCACCCAAAGAGGATCTTTCACCACCATGGATGATATTCTCCAAGAGGGGTTTCATCCTCAAGAAGTTTGAGATGAACCTAGTTCAATCTCCAGACCCACACGAGTTTCGAAAAGAGAAATAGAATAATCCAACATAACCAAATGAGCTCTCAAAACCTCCTTTTATACTTTTCTCTTCAACCTCTCCGGAGGCTTCTAATTTAAAATTCACTTTTTAATTAAAACACTCGTATAACTCCGAAAATGACATTTTCTTTAAAATAATCATAATTTGACACGCAAGGTCCCTGTTTAATGCATCCATAATTTAAAGCATCTCATCCCGGTTCCGACGAGCTATAATACAAAGGTTCATTTTAAATATTTTAATTGATATTTGGCAACCTTAGTAATTTAATTAAAATATAACCATTAATACACTCAATTTGCAGAGACTGTCGAAATGCATCGAAATTGGAAACTAACTGTACAAGAGTGATCCTGATGAAGAATAAAGATGAACGGAGCTGACCAGATGACTTACTATAAATAGACACTCTCTCCAAGAATCTTGGAACCCAAACCGAAAACTGGAAATAACATCTGAGAGCATTGTAGAACTCCTCTACACCCTCTGAGCTCACTGGTAACCTCAGATTATCCCTTTGATCATGTGAATATAAACCCAGAAAAACATCTTCGACCACAGAGCACGAGAATCCTAAAATGGGGACATTACAGATTTGGAAGTATCGCTTCCAATAGGGTAAAGAGGCAGCACCCCTTGTGGGGTTCTCAGGGCAACACCACCAATGCGGTCAAGTGGCAAAAATCCCTGCAAATGTTGTGCAAGTAAATTTGAGTTTGATTCAAAATTGCAATTTTATTTGGACTTTTCCATAGTGCCACATTTGAGGAATTGCATATTTTTTTATTATAATTTTATGAATTAGTGCATACTGGTACTAACATCTGCAGGATCTGATCTAGGTGTCACCAAAAGAATCAATTCTATCGCTAGTTTTTATAACGTCCCCTTCTAGGGCTTACAGACTATTTACTAGGGTTTTATGAAATATTACAGTGTTGTCATTGCTATTTGCAGGGCTATTCTGTCATTTATAGGTGATGCTAAAGACATAAATCAGCCACTAGTCCTAAGGACTGTCAACAAGACCCATGCTAGCTATTTTAAGGGTTGTAAGCCAAGTTAAAAGGCAGGATCTGCTTGCTAGACGATCACTGCTATTTCCACAAACCTGTTGCTGTTAGTATATAATGTCCCCTTTTGGGATATTCCTAAATTTAGGCTTGCAAAACAATAATAACCACTAAAAACTGATATTAGTAATAACATGTATTCATTTTATGGTTATATCAGATTAATACGTAAAATATTATAACATTACGAGCAATACATCATAGCTAAAACATCATAATAGTTAGATCTATAGTCATAGCATCATTAACATTTGAATTCAAAATATCTTATCATTAATGACTATTCCAAGACATATTCCTATAGTCAATCTTATTAGGAATTTTCTAGAAATGTTTGCAAACCACAATCTCAAGGATGGTTGTCCTTGTATTGCGAGAGCATGGGTGGATACTTGTCCATCCATCTCAAGGTGGCATACTCAAGAAGACCCTCAAGCCTAGGAGCACTCATACGCCTCCTGGCCCAAGAGCGCTCCATCTCGAGGGTGGTGTACTTGAGAAGTCCCTCAATTCCAAGAGCACTCATTTGCCTCGCGGCCCACAAACATGGCAAGGATCTCAGGTCCACTCCATCCCTCAATCCACCTTGGAGGTGCTCCATCCTCCTTGATCAAGCCCAGGAGCACTCATTTGCCTCCCAGTCCACAAGTGCTCCATCTATCACATTAATTGGTAATCAAAATATTATTATGCAATTATAATACATATATATATAGTTATAGTTATTACTAATTCACATTTTTATAACTTACTTCCCAATAATATCCTTGCTAAATACTATATTTATTTCCAATAGATCTCTTATATTCCAATTTATTATTTTTCCTTTCTTCCATCCAATCCCCTTCCTTGATGCCTCTCCCCATTCATTTGTTCTCCCTTTAATATCTCCCATGGTAGGGAAGGTCACATCCATTCATTAGTCATCTTAACAAGGGACACAGCCTTATACAACCAAGCGCTGCCCCTCCTTAAGTTCTTTTAATTATTTATTATTTATTTCATATGGGCTCGCTGTCTTATCTTAATTAATTCTCATCAAATCCCCTTGGAGAGTCACTACTTTCCATCTCCTTGGTTGCCGCTTCCTTATTTCCTTGGTCAGCAATTAATTTAGGGTAGGTTGTGCACGGGGGGGGTTTGTGATTTATGGTGGGGCATGACATAGTAGAGGGTATCCACAGCCCTTTCCAAGCAGAAATCCATCACAGTCAGCAGTAACCTTGGTCATAAGCCTTTTGGACGCCATAGTCAGATCACCCACTTTGGAAGCTAATTTGGAGGTCTATGTATACAGATTCAAGAGCCATCAACAAAATAATAATAAAATATAAATTTCCATTACCACAAATGGACAACTCGATGGGTTGCTTCAGAGAAGTGATGAGTGGAAAACCACATTCAAGACAAAGAATGAGTTATATGAGCAGTTGGTTATGCCATTCAGATTTACTAATGCACCGAGCACTTCCATGACGCAAATATACGAAGTGCTGAAGCCATTTCTTGGTAAATATGTAATAATTTATTTAGATGATATATGGACATTCAATAAAAGTAAAGAGGAACACTTGATGTGTCTAAGCCTTGTTTTTCAAAGATTGAAGAAAGAGAAACTGTTTGTTATCTTGAAAAAGTGTAGTTTTATGGAGTTAGTGAACTTGGGCTTTGTAATTTCCCAAGAAGTTTAGTGGATGGATCCTAAAAGAGTAAGAGCTATTGTGTAGCGGTCATCACCAAGGAGCATATTTGCAGCAAGAAGTTTTCACAGTTTGGCAATTTTTTATAGGAAATTTATTAGATATTTTAGTGGCACATGTGCATTTATCATAAAAACAATGAAAGGTGGTAGGAAGGAATTTAATTGGACAGTTGCAGCAGAAAAGAGCTTTCAACTTTTGAAGGAGAAAGTGACAAAACAGCCAGTTCTTCAATTGCTGAATTTCAACAAAGTGTTTCAAGTGGACAGTGAGACAGGCAGGGCAGTGATTGGTGGAGTTTTAAGTCAAGAGTGGAGACCCGTTGCATACTTCAGCAAGAATTAAAATGAAGCTAAAAAATTATAATCGGTCTATGACCAAAAAGTTTTATTAGATTGTTCAAGCATTGAAGTAGAGGCACTATTTGCTACCAAGGGAATTTATTTTATTCACAAACTATCATGCATTGCAGTTTATTAACAGCCAAGGTAAGTTGAGCCAAAAACATATGAACTGGGTTGAGTTTCTTCAAAGTTACTCATTCTTTTAGAGCAGAGAAGTCATAAATCCAATAAGATTGCTGATGAATTGAGTAGAAGATACCTTTTGTTACAAGAGATGAGTAGAAGTTATTGGATTTGATTCCATGAGAGAGTTGTATGAGGGTGGTGTGAATTTTAGAGAAGCTTGGGCAGCATGTAAAAACCCAACCAACATGGATAGAACTCCATAATTATTAGTTTATTTCATTCAAGAGAGGGTCTATTGTTTAAAGAGCAGTGTTTGTGCATATCTCATTTGCAAAGAAGTTATTTGAATCATGTACTCACCCCACTGAACAAGAGGTAGCTTGTATGGATTCCCACTGAATAAGCAGATGGCTTGGTTTTACCCACCCCACTGAATAAGTGGTTTTCATTGTACTTTGTCTTCCCACTGAATAAGTGGAAGTGTTGATATTTTATTTGTACTCATCACTCCGTTGAATAAGCATGAAGTGTCTTTCCTTTCAGTATTGCATTTGCAGTCCACTGAATAAGTGGTATTGGTTGGCTTGCCACCCAGTGCTTTACTTTCAGCTGCTACAATTTAATTTGATATGTAGATCCTTCCACCGTATGCTCTCACCTTGCCCATCTCAGGAACTAGGTGATCAAAAAGTGGAACGTCAACAGATATTGCTTTGTAATCTCATTTCCTATTGCAATATTTTATTTTATTTTTAAAAAACTAGGGTGGTTATTACATACCACACAAGCCATTTGTCTGTAGTCCCAGGTTTCTAGTTCTTTTGCTGCAAAAAAGAACTGATCTACTTATAATTTCATCCACTCTATTAAGAAGGATGGACTTACTTCCTCTATTAAGAAGGATGGACTTACTTCTAGGAGAGGGGAGAAGCTTGTAGTTGTAAATAGCACCTTACATCTCATTGACCACAACATACTTATGTAGAAGTTGAGTCCAGCAGCCCAATGGGATGTAGAGCCAGAAGAGCAAACATAGGTTGATGAAGATGTAGCACAGACAAGGTTGGTCGGTATTGTTTCGGAGGATCTTGAGCTTGAGGAGTCTGTAGTCCCAGGTTTCTAGTTCTTTTGCTGCAAAAAAGAACTGATCTACTTATAATTTCATCCACTCTATTAAGAAGGATGGACTTACTTCTAGGAGAGGGGAGAAGCTTGTAGTTGTAAATAGCACCTTACATCTCATTGACCACAACATACTTATGTAGAAGTTGAGTCCAGCAGCCCAATGGGATGTAGAGCCAGAAGAGCAAACATAGGTTGATGAAGATGTAGCACAGACAAGGTTGGTCAGTATTGTTTCGGAGGATCTTGAGCTTGAGGAGTCTAGCAATTCAAGTGATGAGTAGTTCAGCACAAACTTTGAGGATGAGTGATGATTTGAAGCATTGGGCCATTAGCCAATTGTACTTTTGAATGTAATCATAATTTTGAGTATAATATAAATATATGGATATTCAACATTTTCATTATTCATTCAATGCAATATCAAATATATTTGAGTATTTTGAAGTTTCATATGTTTCTCCTTGTATTTTTTTATAACCATTTTTTAAGTGCTATATATATTTTCCTTATCGTCCCCCTACCATCCACCCGCCTTCCCCAAATCTAGGCCCCTGGTCCCCAAAACCCATCTCTGCCATCCCCCTATCCCACGACTCTGTGGAACTACAGTTATATCAGAGCGGTGCAGCGAAAACATAGTGTTGAGTTCACTTTCCATGAAATTGCTGCATCACACAAAGAATTGAAAACATGGATTTTCCAACTCTCAAGGATGATTTGGGATCCATGCATTACAAAAACGTCGTTTGGGAAGATCCAGAGCTGATGAACTTGCATTACTTGAGGAAAAGCAATTTTGGGAGGGTAGATTGTCATGTCCCCTTTTCTAATTAAATTAATAGGGTACCTATTTCTTCATTTCATGAAGGCTAAGGGATAATTTAGGGTGATTAATAATAATATTTTAAATTGGCCCAATAAATTTATTTTATAAGGGCAACTTAAATATTGATAAGTAGGAGGTATCTTCCACAGTGTATCAAATTACGATATTGCTATCAGGAATCAACCGTGTATTTTTCGAGTCAAACTCATTGACCCATGTTTCATGAGTAGTGGTTCACAAGAACCCATCTCTCATGATAATGAATGGTCCACTTAGCACTCATTGCATCTAGGTGATGCACTAGGTCATCCCGAGAGGTCCCATCCCAGTACTACTCCAGCTCAAGTGCGCTTAACCATAGAGTTTTCTCCAAGGTTAAACCCACTTAGCTTGCAACCCTAGCTTGCAAACCCATTTGCAAGCTAGGGTTGCAAGCTAAGTGGGTTTAACCTTGGAGAACTCGGAGAATGACCTCGGGTCACCCGCTCTTCACCTCTGTGAGCATCACCTAGATGCAATGAGTGCTAAGTGGACCATTCATTATCATGAGAGATGGGTTCTTGTGAACCACTACTCATGAAACATGGGTCAATGAGTTTGACTCAAAAAATACACGGTTGATTCCTGATAGCAATATCGTAACTTAAATATTATTATGTAAATAAAGTGGCCATCCATCTAATTAGATATCATAAGGCCTCATGTAATATTTGATTTTAAAAGTATTTTTAAACATTTTTTGAAGGAAGTTTTAGTAGGGAAAAAAGGATATTCAAATTAAGGGACCCAAGAGGAATTTAAACAAAGGATGAACTAATCAAAGGAATCATCGCTTTTTGTCATTGCAATCAAATCATTTTTAAAAGCTCGATCGCTTGTGTTCATCTTCACATTCAAGGTTGAAAACCTTTTGGTGTGCAAAAATTTGGAAGGCAAAAACTCTCTTGGTTTCCAATTAGGATTGGAGAATGAAAATCTTCTTGTCCATCTAAGGTGATTCCATCCAAGATCATAATTGTGCTAAAATATTGAAAGAAATACCAGTTTTCAGTTTGGTTATTGTGACTTTCAATGGTATTGAAAGTTGCAATCAAATTTCTGAATTTGTGGAGGATTTTGGGCTATATTTTATTTGCTATATTATCCAGCAAATCAAAATTAGAATTGAAGGTTTTCCTGGTTGTACACACCTACATGCCAAATCATACAACCTAACAAGGGTCTTATGTGACTTCCAAAGGCTACCGCACCTCAACAAAACCCAATGCCATCAGCCAAACTGATCTACAGCGGTTGTACCATTTCTAGAGGCTGCCATACCAATTTTTTCTACCGCAATCAATCTACAATCTCAGATATGCTGCAATTGCCATATCAAACCTGTTGCCATCATACATCGTTAACAGCGGTCGTATGATCTGATCACTGCCCAACTGCCATCACTTGATTCATAATGTAATCCATACAGTCTAACAGCATTCTGATTTTGTTCCAACAATCACCAATCTTCCAGAACTGCAAACCATATAATAATACGGCAAGCTTGTGGGTGGGAATTTGTCATTATAGATTCTGAATATTGCTTTATCAGATTATTGTAATTTTTCAGCAGTTGTAATTAATGAAAAATCAAATCTAAGGCTTTCATCATTCGATTTCATGTTGTTGCTATTTGATATTTTGCCATTATGCATGAATTGGAAACATCAAAATTGCATGTTTAAAAATAAAAATTTGAAAAGTGACATTACATATTAGCATTAAATAATGAACCCACCAATCGTAAATTTTGTTTCAAATGCAAAGTCAGTTAGACACAAGCTTTCAAATCTGAAAGGGCTCTTTGATCAGCTAATCAATTAGTGATCTTGAGTTTGAGTTTTAACTTTACCTTGAACCATAGCATTTGACGTGATCCACTGATTGGAGAGAGGGTCCTATCCTCTTTTTTTCTGAATGTTTATACTCTTTTGTTCTATTTGTCCATGTGTGGAGTCCTTCAGAATAGTCTAGAGTCTAGACTAATCACATTGGTTTCTTCAATGAACTCTATCAAAGAATCTGCTGTTCTCTTATTGAATCTGTCTGCAGAGGTTGTTGGTAGTAAAGAGACAAGAAAGTTACTAAATAGTTGTGACCTCTTAGTAATTCATACATCAAGTTCATATAGTACAAGCTTGATGAAGCCTCTTAGAGCAATCTAAGTAGTGCAGTGGTACAGATGACAAAAGCAGCCTCATTGACACCTACCTTCTGATCTTGGGTTGAACACTAACAATTATGCAGAAACGGTGAGTCTTGTAAAAGGCCTCTTTGGGATTAAAAAATCTCTCTTTTTTGGAGACTATAAAATTATCATTCAGTTTATACAACGAGGTCCATGTTTAAACTGGATACTTGACCAGGTTCTTGGTGAGGACAGAGTTTCAATCTGAATTTCAAGATGTAAGGTGGAAGCAATGTTATAGCACATTCAATAAAATAGCTGATTGAGTAGCTAATCATGGAGTGGATGAGATAGGCTTAATCACTAACACATCTCCTGGTAGTAGGGAAACATTAGAAGACCTTTCAAAAGGGGACATATCCCTCATTTAATGGCTTAATCTCTTTCCTCATACTCTTACTCTCATTACAATCTGACACAATCCCTAATCACAATTGCAGACCTTCAAACAAAGGAATTTGTAAAATTAGTGCTGGGGGATTAAGTTATCCAGGTTCACGAGAGCGTCAAAATAAATGCATAGTTTCTTATATATGATTTCCCTAGACTCCCATAAAATGATTTCCTCAGACTCTCGCTGAATAATGTAAACTGTAAGGAAGCAAGTTCATTGTTATTGCATATATTTTCTTGGGATATGAGAATGAATATAAAGTTCTTGGAGAGGTTACCCTGCCAAAATCAGATGTCATGAAAACCATAGTGAGGTTTTTGAGAAGAATATGAGTGCCTAGAAAGAAACAATGGCAGGTCACAGTGATTACATAAAGAATCTCCAATGGATTTGTGAATCACATTCAGTTATGGTGATCTTCTAGAAACTACCTACTGAGCCCTGCATCCCCTTACACATGTCATCAGCCAAATAAAGATCAAATGCTCAATATTGGAATGCTACCACAAAGGCCTGAGCTGAACCTGATTGGGTGGAGCTAGAGCACCCCATGTAAGAACAAGAGATCAAAAAACATATGAAAAGGGATGCTGAACATATGAAAAAGGATGCTGAACAAGGGTCAACCACATACTAAATGGGCGTCCAATCAACCTGTTTGTCAGCACCCAAATTTAATATATTGTCCTCTTAGTTTCGCTAGTAGCAATAGTAATACTAGTGGTTTTTAGCCATAGCCTTTCTAATAATTTAGGCCTATGGCAGCCCATTAAGGGGCTTGGTTGGGTTAATCCAACTCAGTCTTCTTCAAAAGGTGACAAATGGGAAAAACCAAGGGCAGGGTGGTGGAAGGTTAATTTTGATGGAGCGGCAAAAGGTAATCCGGGGCCCTCTGGGGCTGGATGTATAGTTCGGGATTGGATGGGAAATGTTTTAGCTATAGGAGCAACGAGGTTGAGAGATGCTACAAATAATGTTGCGGAAGCTGCAGCAGCCTTAATGGCAATCAAGTTAGCAAGGAGGTTAGGTGTTTCAAAGATTCACTTGGAGGGAGACTCTTTAATAATAATTCAAGCTATCATTAAAGGAAAAATCGAAGCATGGCATTTGCAGGGTGTGGTTAGCAGGATAGTAGAAGAGTTAGTCCTTTTTGAAGAATTTAAGGTGAGTCATATATGACGAATGGGGAATGTGGAAGCAGATATTCTGTGGAAATGGGCACTTTCTCTGACGGAAGTAGACGCTCTATGTTTTGAAGATTTTAGAGCAATAAATGCGGAGGATCTGGCGGAGATTTTTTAAGAGTACGATGGCAGGCTTGCATAACGAACAAGTCGGGGTGGAGTTCCCAAGCAGCTGAGTTATAATGATGAAGGTGGATTGCCAGTACTAAAGGTACATTCAGCATTTATGAAGCAGGCTGGCAATGTGGGGTGATTTATTCACCTCACCACCTTCGATGCTTTTAGGGAAGCAGGTGCAAGGTTTGGTGATTGGTTTTAGCGGCTTTCTGCAGTGTAGGAGCTGGAGAGGAGATACGGAGATGGAAGCTAGCTTCACACTGTCCTCGCAGAGGAAGCTGGACCCATTTACGAGGAAAGCTTCTATGAAGAGACTGTGCAGTTTATTCCTGTTCAAGGACAAACAAGCGGTGCAAGCAGTGAAGATTATGCTAGGTGACGGCTTTGAAAAGCTGACGCGCCGATACCGAACGAATATGGACATTTACTCGTTGGTGATGGAGTGGGGTTTGGATGTTGGGGAGCCGGTGAACGAGGTGAGGCATGTTATAAGAGCGTTGGTGCCGAAAGAATTCTTGAGGGATATGGATGGTATTTTGAAGCGAGCAATTCCAGGTGTTGGGCTAGTTAAGGAGGAGGGACGGGATGGCGGAGGTCCGGAAATGGTGAATTTGAACCATCTTTTTATAAGATGGCCGGAGGGACGCACAAAGGACCACTAGCGAGACGATGCAGAGCGTGGTTGGAAGGCACTGAAAATATGTGCAGAGCTGGCAGAGTTGCAGTTGACAATGGTGAACCTGATGGAGATTGCCAAAGAGGAGTTACGCAAAAGGAAAGGTTTGCGTCCACGGAAGAAAACCAAGCCGCTAAATGAATTCCTGACGCTGGAGTTGGGTGAAAGCTCACAGAAATTCAAGTAACCTGTCAATGTGCAGTTCAGTTTTTTGTTTTCTTTGTGTCGAAGTGTTAGTTTTTGGCTTTCATTCCGGAGAAGCTTTGGTTTGTAATTTTCTATAATTACTCTAGGGATCCGGAATAGGTTGTTAGGGTTGATTTCAAGCATAGGCGTACGGTGGTGGGGTGGTGTATTTTGGTTTTTTGCTGGTTAATCAGCTTTTGGTATTCTAGGGTTTTTGTTTAAGATACTATTGTTGTAAACTTTGCTTTTACAGTTTCAATAAAAATCAAATTTACCAATCAAAAAAAATATATATATTTAGGCCCATGGCCAATAAGTAAACTAGATCTTTTTGTGGTGTATGTCCTGGTGAAATGTTCTTAGGCAGGTAGCCTGTAGCCCTTGTTTAGCTATGGTTATTTAATATAACAGAACAGTTTTGGTCATTTTCGTGGTGGCCTCATTTATTAGTTTTGGGCAGGGATCCCAATATCAACCACTATCAATCAAAACAAATAAAAGAATATATCTTGTTGAACTTTAATTCTCAAGGCATCCATTTCTATGGCACTTTACATTCTTGCAAATGGCTTTCCTTCAATTTAAGAACATAACTTTCATTCATTTTAACAGTGTGTTGCACTAAATTGCATGACATCTATAAGATTCTACTTAAAAAGAAATATTTTAGAAATAGATAAAAACTTGAAGCAGAACTTGTAATAGAACCTAGAATGGAGAAAAATGTGAAATAAGTTATACCTTAAGTTGTGCTGGGTCAGAAACTCCAAGCAAACGCTGAATAAATGTGTTCATTGCATCCAATGCATCCTCTCCTGCACTGCTAGTCAGTTCCTGCATAAAGGAAATCAATTAGTTTGTACTTTATGCAGAAATGCAGCCAATCTATGCCTTCTTCTCTACTAATTACTACTATAAATATCTACATTGTTTACACTTGTTTTACTTCTGTATTTTTAACTTTTAGTTTTACTTTTGGAAAAGCCACATTTCATTATTTTTGTAATTCTAATTTTAAAAAAATCATTTATTTGCATCTATTTTTTTATATTGATATTTTAAAAAATTATTAAAAATTAAAAAAATGATAAAATATTTTTTATAAAAGGGATTCATTTTTCTGAACATCTACGAATAACTTTTTTTAAATATTTTGATAAATTTTAATCATTAAATAGTAGATTGATTTTTAAAAAAAAGAATTGTTTCTTTTTTATCTTTTTAATTATTTATTTAATTTTAAATAATAAATAGTGTTTATACATCTATCTAAAAATTATAGTTTAATTTCAAATTTGTATTTATGTTTTGTTTATTTAATTATTTAATTTTAATTAACAAACCAAATTTAAAATTTAAAATTAAAATGTCAAAATATTTTCTTAAAACTTCTTTTATTGATTAAAAATTTGATCTCAAATTAACAAATCAATTTTTTTTATCTCAAATTAACAAATCAACATCTGTGCCACATGCTAACAAAATTGTAAAATAACATTCTCAAAGATTTAGCCAAATATGATGGAGAATTGGATGAGGGCAAATCTTTGCTTTTATGTGTTGTTTATTTTAGAAATAGTATATTTATTATTAAATATTAATACTTTGATGTGTAAATGACTATCAAATTTAAGGCTAAAGGTAAGAGTTTTTGTTAACACACTCACACCATTACACTCCACTCCTTGCTGCCATTGTAGAATGCCTCTCAGCATTAAAAATAAAAGTGCACGCAAATCTACCAATCAGAACGTTTCCAATCAATGGTTAAAAATCGGCCATTGTAATATAAGCAGACAGTTCTGCAAAAAAATAACAGATAAATCTCTCATACCAACCATCCCCAATAATTATAATTGTTCATTTAGATATATTGAATTTGAATCTACAGTATTTAATAAATAAGTGAGATAGCATTATTAATGTATTAAAAGATGTCATGTAACATGCTAAACAAGAGTTGAATATTATCAGTACATATAATAACCCATTAGTGGTTATATGCCTGACATTAGATGATATATGAATTGTGGCATCAAACCTCAATAAAGTGACTCAATTCTGTTTCAACATTTTAGTTTACAATGTCAATATTTTAGAATTCATGTTTCCATTATGGTATCCCAAGGTGCTGAGTCTGTAGGATTGAGGTTTGAGTTCAAAATTGAACATCGGGAGTGAGAAGGAAGATAGAGCCTAAGGTTTGGACATGTGGAGGGGAGAATGCATGTTCATTCAAAGATAAATCACAGTTTATATTCTTGTATTGCTAAAGTTCCTTTTTATTGAATTATTTCAAATTTGTGAATTTGTTTATGGTGGACTTAATAATTTTTTGCATGAAAAAGTGAGAAACTTCAAATGAGAAGTATTTTAAAATGCAAGGGCAAAATTTTAGTAATGCAATGTAATGTTGGATTTGAATAATTTTATAAAAGATGAACATTATCTATGGTATGCAAATATATAATCAGAGGAACATTAAAAAGCCCTTTGGACAATATCATTTGAAGGAGTTTGCAGCCATTTCTTGACAGATATTGAAGGACAAGTTGGAAAGGCAACATCAGACCCACAAATTACATTAACACTTGTACACTATTGATATAACCAGTCTGAAGGCCTGTACAAGAATGGTAAATGCAGATTGATACACACTCAAATGGAAGGGCTGCAGTGTCATTTATTAGTTTCTAAGAGTCCTGACTGTTGCCAAGATAGGCATAGATCTGTAACGAAGGATGGGACAAAACTGGTCAAATGATGTCTATTCTAAGCAGCAGCATGTATCGAGTTCCTTGAACAACTTCCTGATAAAGATCAGTCCTATATGCTAGCATATTATTCATGTGTCATTTAATATGTGTATAACCCAGATGACTTTAACAAGCAGATGGCCTTAGCTGTCTCAAACATGAGCTCTTTTTGCCCGAGGCATGAGTAGATGATGACTTTCTGTTTCAAGGCAACCCCTTGAATGGATGAGAAAATCTGTTTTAATCAAATACAATAGTATTATAGTTCTCTCCTGTGTTTGAAACTATGAACCCATGAATAGTTGACGGTGTTCATTTTCAAATATGTCCTGAATAGAGGTTGTTCCTAAACAGCAGATTCTGATTTTGTCGAATAAATGATTCTGAGAAATTTGATGTGTATTTCTGATTGCCCGGCATATGAGGTGATCAAAGAATGAGCAATAGACAATCTTGAAGTTCAACGGTTCAACTAAAGAAATACCAGTCACTCAAAGACATCAGATCTCAATTTGGATGCAGGAACAGGGACCTTATTTAAGGCTAAGGTATTGGAGTGTATGATTGAAAACACCTATATTACATTTAAACTTAGTCACCAACATCTCCAGTAATGGGGTTTGCAGGGAAAAATCCAAAATTGAAAAAATCATTGTTTGTCTAGGAGCTGCTGCCTTGTTGTTACGCAATCAGAAAACCAAAATATGTTGTCTTGTGTGCCAAAATTGACACATAGAGTATCCAAAATCAACACCATTATGTCAAAAATAGATAGTAAATGTCACAAACTGATGACAGTGGCACAAAAGCTGATGCAGAATGACTGTAAAGGTCAGTGGAACCCATAGGAAGTTTATTAGGGCACTATGGCTGAGAGTACTCTAGTGAAACACTCAGCCATGGTACAGTCCATCACTTCAACAGTTGTCCATCACCGAACAAATCACCAACAATAAGTGACAAGGTTACACATTTGTCAATGGCAAAAATCGATCAAATCCAACCATGGCCAAATCCATCATCTTGACAGCAAAATGAAACAGAATTGACAGAAAGCATAGAAATTACTCCAACTCCCCTTCTATTTGCTTTTCATGTGCTATAAGCACTGTTTGGGTAGTGAAAAGCATGTTTTTTAAGATAAAAATATGAAAATGGCATGCTTTCACATCATCTAGAGTTGTATCAATGATTAGAGTAAGTATTCGAGTTGAGTATGGGAGATGATTTGAAGTATATTCAGTAAGTTGCAGAGCAGAGCAAGCAAGAACCATTGTATCGATATTGTTATAGTCCCACAGTGTTCTTGATGGCTCCAAGAGGTACATTGGCTTGTGGCCATGCCAATTTCATTTGACATAAAGAGGTAAAATCCAAAGTTGCTGATGTTTTTCCACATTATATGTCTCCATGATATACACTTGATGTTGTT
>VDFB02270651.1:578495399-578549753 GCA_007258455.2 Sequoia sempervirens | reverse complement strand
TAGATTAGTGTTGGAATATTTTCCACGTACCTAGCTTCCTTTCATGCAACAAAATCATCTTTAAAAGGTGGATTGATCGATAATTGTAAATGGGTAATATAAATATCAATAAGTATCAATGTGTTGGATGGTAGAAACAAGGTTGACAATGAAGGCCATGTTGGTTTTGGAAGGAGAATTGATATAATAGTCAAGAGGTCTTGTAGGACCTTACATATTTCAAACAAGATACAAGAGTGTTAGGTGGTGAGACATCAATATATTGGGTAGTGTAGACACCCAAAATATTCCCTAGGTCTACTCCCCATCGCCTAGTCCTATGCAACCAATATCATCACCTAGTATAGTCCCCTTCCCCTTAGGCCTTACACAATTAAATAATCATATTATTTAATTAGTCACATTTTCTATCTCCTCACCATAAATCAATAAATACTTACCATTTTCCACCTATTGTCCATCTCACACATGGTAAAAATATTTAAATAATAATAGTATTTAGTTAAGCCTATAATCCATCAACACCTTCCAAGAATAAAGGGAACCTAAGAACACTTGTCCTTATGGTCCCATTATTCTCTCAACACATTCTAAAAATAAAGGGAACCTAAGAACACTTGTACTTATGGTCCCATTATTCTCTCAACACATTCTAAAAAGAAAGGGTACCTAAGAAGACTTGTCCTTATGGCCCCATTATTCTCTCAACACAACCCAAGAATATAACCTTCTTAGGTGTGCATGTCTCTTATTTCCCTCATGTTTACAACCACTTACAAAATTTAGTAAATTCATCTAAGAAATTCATAATCTAACAACCTTCATCCTCTCCTTGATCCTAAGGAAATCCTCTCAACCATCCTCCACCATTGATCTCACAATCAAATCTTGACCATCCATTCCCCCTTCCAAAATTCTATAAATCTAGGCACTCTTTCTTTCATTCCATATCCATTATCACTTATGCTAATTACATGTTTTTTAATTGGTAGTCTTCAAGCAAAGGAACATCCAATTTCAACTAATCAAGGATAAAATAAAATCACAATGGATTTTATGGTAACATTTGAATTTGGTCATTGATGTTATTTCTATATTTGCACTCTCTTGTGAGTTCTATCTAGAGGTTTTTCTTGGTTTAAAATAGGAACTTGCATGGTTTTTCTTGCATTTAATCATAGGCACTACATTTTGGCTGTTGTTTTGGGGAATTTTCCCTTATCTCACTTTATTTGTATTTTTATATCTTGGAGTGGTCTTTGTGTGACTATTTTTACAAGTTCTTAAGTTTCAAGTATCAAGTTTTTATAGATCTATTCGAGAGAAAAATAAAGTACACAGTTGCATCCAAGACGATTGAGAGATGAAACTTGACACAAAACACTTGCTATTTTACTGACAAAAAATTGAGGTATTTGCATGCATGGTCAAAGACATATTTGTATAAATTTTATATATTTGTATGACTATACATTTTGTACTATACAGATGACATACAACTAAATAAAAAAATAGGAAGTATACATTTTTTTTTGTTTTTTGTATGCACACAAGGATTGACATAGGGGAGAGGACCCAGTACCTGAGCATGTTTCAATAGTTGTGATAGTAGTTGTTTATATTATGCCTAATATTTTTGTCAATATTAGACCAATAGTTGTGACTTTAAAGTTGTTAGTGTTGATGATGACTACCCATAATTAAAAAAAAAGTATTCCTTTAATCTAAAAAGCAACCAATCATGTGATTCCACATCAGCGCTCAATAAAACATGTTGTGAATGTACAAGTATTGGTCTCACTTTTTTTTTGGGAATTTTTGGACACCTTGACAAAAAGCATGTTGATGTGGCATCATATTTAATGATGTGGCCCTGAAACCTTAGTTATAAGCAAGGGACTTGC
This sequence comes from Sequoia sempervirens, assembly GCA_007258455.2. Taxonomy (NCBI): domain Eukaryota; kingdom Viridiplantae; phylum Streptophyta; class Pinopsida; order Cupressales; family Cupressaceae; genus Sequoia; species Sequoia sempervirens. The sequence goes on along the minus strand of VDFB02270651.1, from coordinate 578,547,849 downwards.
CAAGTAAGCTGCTGTAAAAAATTGGGAGTGATTTGAAATTTCCATGTAGGATAATTAGAAGCGCGAAGTTAGGGTGCACAACTACTGGGTCCTCTCCCCTATATGTGTTGTTTTGTAGGATATGTACACATATACAACTGAGGTAGATATATATACAAGGGGAACAACGTAGAGTCAGAAGATATTTGTACAGACAATAGAGTCTTTTTATATTTTAATTTATTTTTTATTCAGCATCCATGAGTGGGGAACAATATCCACAAACAAATTGGTTTGGAAATTCGAACTAGGGGATAATTTATTTGCTTTTAAACTCAGTAAAATCCATGAACAAACATTTCACCGCTTTTATTTAAATTTTAAGTCCACAAATATTTACTTGGAAATTCATATAGTTGCAGGATTAATGAAATTTCATACGATTTAAAATAAGCCCTCACCCGTGCAATCTAGATTTTCTCAAAGTTGTATTTTTTTTAACTTCAAGTTAAAATCCATAAAAAATCCTAGTGAATATCAATTTAAAATCAGGTGTGTTAGGGTTCTAGTATATAAAATTTTATTGTTTTTATATTTCTATGTGAGATCCATAGGTTAGCGAAATAAATTTAGGCTTTAATTTATTTTTTAAATCCACCCCAAACATTATCTCTCTTAGTCAGTAGATTTTTTAGATAAAAATTCCAATCTATATAACAGTTACACCATCATCACTTCCATGAATTCCTTCCAAACTGCCCTTCTAACTGCCAAAAATCCCTTCGCACAATCAAAACCACGTATTTTATAGTCTAAACCAAGCTTAAACTATTGGATTTTCCACACAATACTCTGCTAAAACCACCCACATGTTGAAAACCACGGTCTTTAGGTCTAAAACCATGCATTTTGGAGTCAAAAACTTTTTAAGTATAGTTCAAACCATGATCTATTGGCTAAAAACCATGAGTTGTGGGTTAAAACTATTTTTTAAATAGTCAATATCACCAACAAAAACAAAAAACAACCTTCTACAAGAGGGAAAAGCAAGAACATGAAATTGCAATAATGGATGCAAAATATGGCCAATATGCAATACTCAAGAGTGCAGTGATATGTTGGACTTACAACTTAACTGAATCGTCTAGAATGTACAAATGATGCCTTTCTTATAAAGGAAAAATGTGGAATAGGATTAGAGAAGATTTTGACATGTTTCTTAATCCTATACAATGAGATAGTTACCCCAACAAATATTAAATGACCTAGGACACAAGCAAAAAAATGACAAAAGATAAGTGACAACTAATGCTAAACTAGAAAGATTCCCCCTAACTAATGCTAGTTACAAAGATTCCCTCCTAGGGCCTAAGTGGACTTAACATGTGAATAGGACCTAGATAAGACTAGATAAGGAAAACACCTATTTATACCAGCACCCCCCATTAAGTACAACTTAGGTAGTCAATTATTATTCAAAGATGCAAGGATGGGTCCTAGCTATGAGGCCATGTTAGGTACCCATGTATATATGCAATGAAATCTCTCACAAATGGAGAAAATGAGAAAACCCAGTGGGACAAAACTCCTCCCCAAAAGAGAGATGAAATATAAAATACTCTCAATGATGAATTAAAGGGATAAAACCCCATTCGAGGAAAATGACCCCCCCCCCCCTCATAAGAGAGAAGAAGAGAGACCAAGAAGCCCCCCTTTAATGGTGAGTCTCTTGCAATGGTAGAAACTTGGCACTGAATTTGAAGATGATCCAATCTCGTTGAACAACATTCCTCTCCTTAGGAAGAAACAAAACTAGGATAATATGCAAGATGTTTTCCCATTGTGGAAAGGAACATGTGTGAATAAAATGATATGTGATGTCTCTGAACTACACTCAAGTGTCTCTATGTTGATGTCAAAAGCTAACAAACTCCAAACGAACATTTTAGGCCACACAACTAAAGATGTCAATTGATAATCTCCTATAGACATATATGTAGAACAACTCCAAAGACAAAGATGCCTCCTTTGAAGATAAATAAGCATCCTACAATTGTTATCCAAAAGCATCCACACTCATATCAAGATACAAAGATTCATCATGTAGAAAATGAACAAGAGGACCAAATAATTCCCTTGTAACAACTAAAGAAGAACCATCTCCATCAAAGAGAAGATGTATGCAATCAATAGTGTCTCCCAATATGAGCATCATCAAATGCAACAAAAGATGGAGGAGATGAAATACAAGGCTCAAGAATAGGATCGGATGTGAGAACACCCAAGTTCAAGAATTCAAATGTCTCCTCTGAATCATGGTTCACTAGAAGTGTGATCAATAGTTGAAGGAAAATTTTCATCATTAGAAGCAAAATCTACAAAGGTATAGAACCAAGATGAAAGATCAACCATCCTAGTAGCAATAATCTCTCTACTCTCCAAGTCTTGAATGATGACTGAATCAAGAGTGAACTCCACAATCCTCCCATCTCCACCATGTGTAATTTGATATATGGTAAGAAGATTGTTCATCAAATGAGGAACACACTAAACATCCTTGAAAGTGTTTTCCCCAAAACTAATAGAACCCTTCCTACATACACTCATGTATGTATTGCTTCCCATCAAAATAGGAGACATAGTACAAGGCTCAAAAGAAGAGAATATAGACTACAAAGATTCTATATGATAAGATGCTCCCTAATCTAGAATCCATCACCTTGATCCATGACTTGAAAAAGCACAAAGAGCTTTACCTATATTCTGATGCTTGTCTTTTTTAGATTGTTTGAAGAAGAAGAAGGTGACTAAGACATTCTAGAAGGTAAATCAACATGATTCTTTTTGAGAAAATGTTTCAACTCATCAATATCCTTCTTATAAAATGAATGACATCATGCCCAAGCTTCTTGCAATATGAGCAAGTAGAATTCTCCTTATTAGATGATTTATATGTGGAAGAGGATTTATTCTTTAGTTTATTTGAATGAGGATTGTTCTTAGATTTCTTTTATTTCTTATTAGTATTATTTGATTCTTTCACCTAACTAGCCAACAATTCCTGAGATTTAGAAGACTTGATGAGACCCATTGAGATAAGCTTTTGTTTCTCATGTATCAACATCTCAAAAAATGATACAAATGAAGGTGTAGTATATGCAGACCTCATAGTCAACCTATGAGTATGAAAGCTAGAAACAAAAGCAGCATAATCAAGACCAAGTTTGTTCAATGAATTGTAGACCTAATGAGGCCAACTATTAGTTAGTTTTCTATTGTTTTAGTACATGCTTTTAGACATCTCCAGATACTTATTTCCTACATATTCCTGAAACTTTGCTATCTTTTATGATCATCAATTAAACTTGAACCTAGTTTTAAGTCTATGGAAATATGATTATGATATAATAGTTATTGCATGGTTAATAAGTGAATATGTATGAAATGCAATGAATATTTGTGTTTAAGCTATAGTTGTTAGTATTGTGCAGATGTTGTGTGAACTAACTCTTTGCATCCAAGGAGCCTGAGCAAGCAAACTATAGCCCAAAGCAACTAGGAGGTGCAGCCCATAGCCAAAGGGAGTTTCAAATAGCGATGCAAGGGAAGTTAAAAGAACGTAGAAGTTCCAGAATTGGAGGTGTCTATTTTTTAGGATGATTGTGAATCATCATATCATTTAATAAGACTACTAGAGGGGAAGAATTATGCCATGATTGGGAATACAACGTGATTGTTTCCACATTTTTTTTTTAGTTTTACCATTGCAGCAGATTTGCAATCCTATTCAAATTATTTTACCTTTTAGTTGTGTTTTTAGCTACTTAGACTTTACCACGCTCTATTATGTATGGATTGGTGATTTATGATTATATTTCTATTTTGAGTCCTTGTTCTAATAAGACTTCCTCACACCTATATGAATGGTTCGATGGTCGAGTTAGTTGGTTGAAGTAGCAAATATAGAAGATAGATATGTTTAGTTAGCTTTTGTTTTGCACAAAAAATGTTTTGTTCTCCAATCATGTTCTTATGAATAAGATATTCCAAAAGAATCTTATTGGATTGTGATATCTTGAATTATGCAATGAAGAAATTTTTAGTTACTATTATGTTGAATTAGTTTGAGGAGCTATATTTGAGTTTATCCTATCCAGAGACTGTCACTTGAGCAAGGGCCACTCAAAGTAACTATTCCCCACTTTTCTTTATGTACATTTATTTCTATTAAAGTAGTTATTCTCATGATTATGTTTGTCTTAATCAGATTCTTCATGTGGTGAATATGAATGAAATTGTGAATAAGATATTGTCTTGTATTCATGCTTTAATTGTTTCCATTTATTTTCCTTTGGAGTGAGTCAAATTAGTCAAGTTAGCAGTATTTTTTAGTTATAGAATTCATTTCTTGACATTGAACTAATCATAGTCTTTAGCTATAGGTACCTGTAGCAATAGCTTCATCATTACTTCTTTTCATTGTTATGCAATTTATGATTTCTAGTGTGTGTAAACACCTATGTTACGATGATACAGGTAGTGAAGAGTCTTTGAATGCACATACAGTTCCAACATCATCACAAGCTTACGTTAGCCCTGGTTGATAATTAAATGAAGGTCTTTCAAGGGTTTATTGGATTGTTCAGTTAGGAACCCCTCTAAATTGTGTGTTGACACCAAGTTTACTGAACATTAGTGGGCCTCTACAAGACCAACTAAATATCCTTATCAATTCCACATTCTTTGCATTGTTCTTTTCGATCATTAACCTTAGTAATGTAGTCCTGCATGTTGTCAAAGTTATTAAGATCAAGGCTCATTAATTCATTATCAAGTTGATAGCCTCTTACTTCATATGTAGAGCCATATAATGTTTTCAATTTGTCCCAAGCTTCATGATAATTCTTACATGATTCAATTTGGAATACTAAATCTTGAGAAACTAGTTTATGAAGACATCCAAGAGCTTTGGTATGTTCAGTCATCCATTTTATCTTTTTATCTGCATTTGTAGGATTAGGTACCTTATTTTCAATATATAGGGATGACCTTCATTCATTAGTATACTCCATGCATGTTGATGCCATGTTGAATAGTTATATGATGTTAGCAAAGGAACCTCAGAATGATCCATGAAAATGAGAAGAGCACAAGAAAATAGACCAAAACAATGCACCGAGAGACCCCCCAATCAATAAATCAATAATCCCCCATAATATGTTTGACACTTTATATGTAGTGTGTTTACAATGCCAGAATTGTGTTCTAGATTTACAATGCCAAGATGGATCAAAGATGGAAAAATTACAAAAATATCTCAGAATGAGAACCTCAAACTAAAAAGTAACCTTTCCCAATATGATCTACACTGAAAATGAAGCCTTCCCAAGTGAACAAAAATTCTCCAGGTTACAGTATATCCAAGTAATCACCTAGAATACAAAATCACACAAATCTTAATAAAAGATACATGGGGCTGAATCTGGAAAAACTACATGGTTAGAAATGTAGTGCTTCACCTCTATGAGCATCACCTAAATGCAATGAGTGCTAAGTGGACCATTCATTATCATGAGAGGTGGGTTATTGTGAATCACTACTCATCAACCATGGGTTAATGAGTTCGACTCATAAAACTACACAGTTGAATCTTGATAGCAATATCACAATGCAGATCCCCTTAATACCTTTCCAATGCCACAAGAATTGTGAAAATCAGAAATCATGGTAAAAAGTTATGAGCTCGGAAGTCCAAAAAGGAAATCCTAAATTCGACCAACAATAAAATTCATCTGAGGAAAAATATGAAAAAATGGCGTGCACCAACGTGAAGTGCTCAAAACTAGCTTTTCGTCGATATATTATTTACAATTTTTTGACACTTGGGTGGAAATTTATGGCTCGTAGAAAAGATGTCCTATTTGGGCTATAGGGGGACCAATTTTAGCACTAGGGGCTTAAAAAATTTAGCACTCACTTGTGCATATGACCATGTCAACTAAAAAATTTAAATAAAAAATATTGTCGATCTAATGACATTGTCGCTTAGACCAAGTGACGGCAAGGTGGCGGTTCCCACATGCCCCCCTTCCCCCTTCCACCACAGATCTTAATCCTGGAAAGGCTTACAAGTGACCACCCTTGGGGCTAGATTGTATCTAGGGGCCAGTGCAAATTCAAACACATATTTTAAAAAATATATTTCAATAAAAAATGTGAATTAATAAAATATTAAACCTGTAGTACCAATTGATTTGACCCGCAAACAGAGTTTTACCCTTGACTATGCAATGAAAAGACAACTGACCAATCTATCTTCATACCATATGTCGACTACGTAGGGTGAGATTATTATTTAAATATTTACCCAATGGTACTACATACGCAAGCACCTAGTACGATGTAGTACAACGTCATACAAAGTATGACTATAAGGATTTCATACAATTGTCCTAATATTTTTATGAAGATTTCGTCAAACCCTCCAAAAAATATTTTGGAAAAATACCAAGTATTATATGAAAATAGGGGTTTTTAGGTCTTTTGGGCTTAATCGTGAGGACCGTTTCACTCCAATGTGCACCTTACAAAAGCTCAAGCTCAAATAACCCTTAGATCTAAGAAGAGGTTTTGCAATTCTAAAGCTCTAATAACATGTTAGAGTAACTCAAGGACTCAAGCCTCCAAGATCACCTACAAAAACCAAAAACAACCTTCTACAAGAGGGGAAAGCAAGAACATGAAATTGCAATAATGGATGCAAGATATGGCCAATATGCAATACTCAAGATTATATTAGACTTACAATTGAACTAAATTGTCTAGAATGAATAAATGATGTCGTGATTATAAAAGAAAAATGTGGGATAGAATTAGACAAAAATCTTGACATGTGACTTAATCATGCACAATGAGATAACTAACCCAACAAATATTAAATGAACTAGGACATAAGCATTAAATGCCAAAAGATAAGTGACAACTAATGCTAAACTAGAAATATTCCCCCCTAATTAATGCTAACTAGAAAAAATCCCTCCTAGGACCTAAGAGGACTTAACATGTAAATAGGAACTAGATAAGACTAGATAAGGAAAACACCTATTTACACCAACAAAAGATCTTGAAAGCCACATTCATTGCCTTCAAAATTGCTTTTGAAAACCATGGTTTTATTTTTTCATGATTTTAGCTCCTGGTCATATTAGTGACCAAGAGCTTAGTGGGATTTAGCCCCCAATACCAAGCACCTAGTCACCTCAGCAACTAGGGCTCAATCAATAGGAGCTTAAGTCTGCCCTAACACCATTGGAATTTGTTAAAAAGTGCCATGTAGTCAAATCACTATAAATTTTGCATTTTTTAATCATAATTTCAAAATTTTATAGTTAATGCAAAGTTGATTTGAAGACACACACAGTGGTGAAGGAAAAATTCACAAAAAATGGTCCATATTTTATATATAAGCATTCAAACTTAGTCCATATTCTTTGCATTTTTTATTATTTTAGTCATTTTTTAAATTAAATTATCAAAAAAATACAAATAATCTATTTTTGTAGTTTATTTTTCTATAAGATTAACTTTTTTATTTTTGATTATTTTGTGTGCAAGTCTTTCGTATGTTCAAGGATTCAATCTTGCAAACTACTAACTTAAGTGGTTTTACATGATTATTTTTTGAAGATATTGATTATAGATCTTTTATTTTTTTGTGATTTTTCTTCCTTATTTTTTTCACATTGAAATTGGGTTAAAATTCACCTTCATACTTCAATTTGGGTTAATAATTTACATGTGTATTTTAAACCCCAAGCACATTAATATATGCTCTCCTCTCACACCCTAGGGTGATCTTGAGGATCAAAAATAAGTGTTGTCTTGCTTTTATTTTTAGAGGGTTTGGAGATTTCATCACCCTAAGAGACGACCTCAACTTTAGTGTTCTGATAGAGTATAAATAGCAAAAGTTGAATCGAAAGACACGCCTCTTGGAATTTGTGATATTGACAATCAAGTTAAGAACCCAATAACTTTGTATCTTGGGGAAGTGAAGGAGAAGGTTTGGTTACCCTCTTATCCTAGTTTTTTGATGATTTTTCACTTTTAAATTCACAGATTAGGCCTCATGTTCCCTTGTGGCATATAGAGGATTCCCTACATAAGTCTTGTATAGCCTAGTTTAAGACCTTTCGATCATTTCTTAAAGTGGTACAAGGCTTAGTATCAGCCTGAAGTTACTCACCATATACCTCCTTGAGTAGAGATAGAAACTCTTTGGGCATAGTGTTGAGGACCTCCAAATAAATGGAAAAGGTAAGCCCATGTTCCACTAAATCCATACCTATCAACTCTTAAAAGACAGCTTCCTTGCACTATCTTGAGGTATTTTATTGTGTGGGCCAACACCAAGTTAACACTCTTACGTGAATAATTTTAGGTTTTTTATCATTTCTTCATGTTTGAGTATTTTATATACCAAGTGCTTGTTTATAAACCTTCACTACCAATTTTGAGTCAAGTCCAATTTGAAGTATTTTTTCTTGTTTAAAAATGCATTTCCCTTTGGTATCCTTGAAATATAAATATTGAAGTCAAATTTAGGATAACCATTACTTAGTGCAAAATCTATTTAGCTTTGATCATCACTAAAACCATAATCCAACATCTCCTAGATCAAACAACATACCTTTTTCATTTCACATTGGTCAAACCTAACCACATCCCTAGACCTTAATCTATTGTCCACCCTTTCACAAGTCATCTTGAGTGTAAGGTACACATCCTTTTGTCACTCATTATCCCCTTGGTCATAACCCTAGTCAAATTTGATTCACATCCAAGAGAACATTAGGATACCCTTGATCATCATACCTTTTATCCCCATCATCCATATAGTCCACATTCTATCATCATTAAAATCAATCCTTGGACATAGTTGAAAGTGTCACCTTTGGACATCTTAGACAAATCATCATTTAATCCATATCTTGGGACTTTTAGTCCATCCTAAGGCCCCTTGTTTAATCCTTGGAAACTCTACACCAGTTCATAGGCTCCAAAATTAGTCATAATCACCATCATAAGATCCAAGTGTGTAGCTTAAACTTTAATCCAATTTTAGCAAATATAATCCATATATTCCACCTAATCAACTATTCCCATCTTTGGGGTCATCCTAATCATCCAATTTATCCATCCAAGTAGTCTCCAGGTCATCCATTCTATCACCTAAGGTTATCCTTCATTGTTGGGATTTGACTCCCTTTTGATTAGTCGCCACAAGCCTTACAAGGACACCAAGTCACCAAGTCTTCCACATCCATCCTTTCCCACATCAAGTTTAAAACCAAAATGATGGATCCATATCCCACACAGGAAAATCCTAAACTCATAATCAAAGAAATCCAAAATATGACAATCAAGGGAAAAAGTAACACCATGAGCCCTCTAGATGAAATCATTTTCCCAAATCAAGCCTATAATGACTATAATGGAATTTTTCGTCAACGTAAATATGATTCTTCTGATGATGAGGATGGTTTTATCTACTAACCTGAATATGACCCTTACAATGATAATGATAGCACTAATCAAGACATCATCAATGAGATCATATTCCCCACCATCAACTCTCATATCCCTGAAAACAGAGACCTCCCAGGCACTAGCTACCTCATGAACCAACATCAAGCATCCATAACTCATTGTTATCCCACCTTCGGCAAGGGAAAAACATTCCTAAAATAATATCCCCTATTTCCCTAATCCATGTCATTTGAGTCCTCTTCACCCAAATCTTTTAAATCTACCTCTACATATTCCCAATCATTTGCAGTCGCTTCCTCCAAATCATTAGATCACCCAAGTCATTTGATTCTTCCAAATATTCTATAGGTTTTGCACCACCCTCATTTGAGCCCTCCAACCAACCCCATATAGATTCCACTCATTCATGAAATATTGATTGGTCCTATCAATCTACTAAATATTTTATTGAAGAACTACTCACATGGGATAAACAACAACAAAAAAAATCCAAAAAATCCATGTCCATAACACCTATCCATGAGTCTCCTACCACTATGCCTATCCTAGATCAAATACCATCAAACACTACCATATACATGAGTCAACCTGTTGAACAGAAGGTTTTTGTTGCACCAAAAGATCAACCTATTAATGCCTAATACAACCACTAGAGTTAATGAATCCATGGGAGGTGGTTAAGTCATGTCATGAACCCGATCAGTGTGTTGCACAACACAAGGAGACCAATGGCACACACCTTGTTGTTGGTGTGAATTAAAGTCTTGTACGTAGTAATTTATCTTGCTAGAGACTTAGGGGACTTATTCACATGTTAAGTTTACTTAGGATATAAGATTCTTTCTAGAAGTCTTAGTTGCCTTTTCTAGAACTTATCTAGATTTTAATGCTTGATTCCTAGGTAGTTAGTTTGTTAGTTGTCACATGTCATAGGATTAAGACACATGTCAAAATCATGTTCAATCCTATTCCTCACCTTTCCTATTAAGGAAGGTCATTGTACTCATATGTAACATACTTCATACCTCATCATCATTTTGATAGGTCTTAATATAAAGCAAGCTCATATTCTTGCATACCCTCTTGTAGAAGGTTTTCATTGGTTTTGTAGGTGGTCTTGGGTGTTGAGCTAATCTTCAGCTCTTACATGGTATCATAGCCAAGCCTTGAAAAACCCTTCTCAGATCTGAGGGTTGAGCTATTTCTAGTGAGAGATCTAGGTTATTTTTAGTAAGGTTGAGTATACTCTTCCCTTGCACCATATGGTGAACCTAGGAATCAATAAAACTTCAAAAAATACCAGATTTAAGGGTTTCTCTATATGTGAGTTTTCATGGAAGGTCACTTTTGGCTCATCTTGGAGAAAATATGAGCTCAGATTCGAGTTCAATGCAACTAAGAAAGTCAATATCGACTTTTGTTTCGCCTAAATCTAACTTCTTTTGCCAAAGTTATGAGGGTTTGAAGATTTGCAAGATTTAGAGGATGCAGAGCTTTTGGTGCATTTTCAGCCTGAATAGACCTCGCCATCGTCTTCAAAAGGCTCGAGAGACAAGGATTGATATAAAACACACCTATATGCGGCATCAATTTCTTTCGAGGCAAAAAAATTACCCGAGCAGGTCATACGGCCCTGAGTACGGTACAATTTATTCTTGCAAAATAAAAAATTATTAGTTTTATATGTTTAGCTATCTATATTTTATTGGATCGAGCAATTATTTTTGGGGCATATTCTTGCGGGGTTTTATTAAAATATTTGGCAGTTTGAATTTTTTTTTATCTATGGACCGTTATAGCAATTTGGCTAAGGTTTTATTGTTTGGTTGGGGTCGTATTGCATTTATTGTTTTATGTCAAATAGTTGTAGGCTTTTGTCAACCGAACCCATACTCCATCAATTAGCGGATCATATTTATTATTTGGTGGTTTGACTTAAAAAATCTACGGCATAATTTTTTGGATTGGCAAAGGTTTTTTAATTACTGCAAGGTGTACCACCTTTTTTGGCTTTGTCAATTGTCTAATTTGTTGGCCACAAATTCCAATTTTACACGACATTCGTTATTCTACAAACCCAACAGAGTTTTGTTGCCCTGCTGGTTGTGGTTTCTCCCACCCATTGACTATACTCCTCCAATTGATTAAACCCCATTCTCCATCGATGGTTAATTGTTTTCCAACCACCATTTAATTCTTCGTCGACTCGTTGAAGACTCAGTTCGCAATGCTTTTTGGTGGGTGGTGTGGCCCACCCACTACCACCACCCAGACACCCCGCTACCCACCTGGGTGGTTGGCTCTTTCTTTTTCCCCTACAGAGCACATCGTCATATTGATTACCTAGAGCCAACCCCAAGGGCTAAACTTTTGCACCAATATAGCAATCAAATTTTGCCCCTAATTAGCCTACCAATGCCTCAAGCAGGCCTTTTTTCCATTTTCCCACAACTTTTTGCCATAATCTCAAAATTCTACAAACAAGATATCAACGGAAATCTGGTTCTGCATACTTCAAAGTGGTGAAATTCATTTTTCCAAATTTTGTTGTAGGTACAAATTATTGGCAACTGAAGTCAAATCTCCCTTTTGGACCTCTGATTTGATAACTTTCTGCCAGTTTCTCTAATCTTGGTGATTCAAATTGTATTTGGAAAGTATTTAGGAGCTCTTTCATTTGGTTATGCGCTTTTTTCAGATTCAACCCCAAGTGTGATTTATTCATATTTTTGCATATTTTCTTTTTGGTTCTTAACTTGGACATCCTGTACTCTAGAGAAGTTGTGTTTGTGGTGGGGGCTTCATTTTCAACTTTGTATTTTCATATTTGGGAGTTTCTAACTATTGTTGAAGGTTAAGATCTTTGTAATCTTGGAGATTTGTCATAGTTCATTATAGTGTTTTCATTTCATCTGTCTTTGATTATGTTGCAAAAGGGAAACTATAAACAATGGAGATATGGCATCATAAAACATCTCTGATGGCTTTATTTGTTGCCACATTTGTATGATTGTGTTCCCCCTCCTAGCATAGCCAGTAATAAATTTGCTTGGAATTGCAAAAGGGATCATGTCTTAGGAGTTAATGCTATGCATATTGATGATGCCACTTTGAATGCTATTGATCATTTTGAGTGTCCTCATACTCTTTAGACTAAAATTTGGGAGATATATGGAGATCTTGATACTCAACCATTCCCAGATGATCCTATTTCATACTGTCTTGTGTCTCTTCATATTTTACATAGGATACCCTATGATCATAATACTATGCCAGAGTTTACAGATTTGGAATACTTTGAATCTTTAGATGAGGATGACAAGGGTTCTTTAGATATTCCTCCTTAAGATACAATTTGTTGTGCCTTCACCTTCAATGATTCCTTGTGCAGAGTCATTTGTTGAGGCTCTCATTCATGTTCGGTAGGATCATTCATCTTATGTTGGTGATTTATTGAGAACTTCAAATGATTTATTGCAACAAGTATCTCATTGTCTTCCTGATTGGGATTCCTATTTATCACACATTGCATCCTTTTTTGTGGAGTCTCATATTTTAGATTTGGAGGACACATTTGAGGGGTTATCTCTTCTCTTTGATGACATTAATTGCACAAATGTTGTCAAACCATCTTTGCCTAGATATTGTTCAACATTAGTTTCTACATAGTCCTAATTTTTCACTTTCTTCTTTTATTGGGCATGCACCTGATTTGATAGTGGCATTTCATCTACAGTGGCTAAGTAGACACATGAGCAGCTTTTAGAGACATCATCATACAACTTCATGCTTTTTTCAATCCCTATCTGGAATGGGAAGCATTCTTGCATTTATACTTGGTTTTGTTTCTTATGAAAGGGAGACAAGTTGTTTTTTGATATTGGATCATGTTTTGTCTTCAAACACACCATTTTTGCAGGTGATTACACATTGTGGGGGGCTACATAGTCTCTCTCTTTCCCTCTTATGGGGGGTTATTGACTGTAATGTATCTATGTGATGGATGGTGTACTTGGGGGTTATCGTGGAGTCCTCCATCCTTCCTCACTTGATTGTTTCTTTTCTCTTTTGGAGAGGAGTTTTGTCCCACTGGGTTTTCTCCTTTTCTCCATTTGTGAGAGATTCCAATTGCATTTGTACATGGGTACCTAAAATGGTCTTGTAGTCAAGACCCATCTTTGCATCTTTTTGCATCATTTGCATAATAATATTCTCCCTAAGTTGCACTTAAGGGGGGGGTGTTAGTGTGAATCAAGGTCTTGTACCTAGTAATTTATCTTGAGAGGGACTTAGGGGACTTATTCATGTGTTAAGTTTACTTAGGATATAAGATTATTTCTAGAAGTCTTAGTTGGCTTTTTCTGGAGCTTATCTTATCTAACTTTTAATGCTTGATTCTTAGGTAGTTTAATGTCATAAAATTGCACCCCTTGCAATTTCACATACATTCTTGTATCTACTTTACTATCCACTCCCCTAGCATCTTGTGTAGGCTCATTTTAGCCCATGCATTAGCCTTTTTCCTTTCTTAGGATGCTCAAGACCCCTTTTTAGTAGCTACCTTTGAACGTTAGCTTTGCGTCAAACCTTGTGCTTTTCATGTTCGTGTCATTTTGTAGCGTGATGTGTCTAGACACTAGCGCACCACGTAGACATTTTCACGCCACACTAGCATCATGCGACGTTTCAACATTCAAATGACCATTTTCGAGCATGTTTTCCACTTGTCAGCAAATTTTGTCGATGGTAATGATCTAGGATGCCTTGTAACTGCTCGGGAAGCTTCTTTTCCCTCTTTAAAATTCATCTTTTCAATCCATTTTGGCCTTCTAGATTCTTCTCCTTTTTTTGCTTCCCTCTCAAAACATTCTCCCATCTTGCTCTTGCTTGCATAGTTCTCTTGTTTGTTACAACAGCTTCAAGCACTCTCACATTCCTACAGCACTCTTAGCACCACGCTTGGCTCTTGCAGCTATATTTGTCACCCTCTTTGGATTCCTTAATACTTGCAACTGATATTTCTCTTGCCTTATGTCTGCAAGCATCTTTGGATTTCACATATCCCCTACCTATTGCATCTATATTTTGTGATACGGGTTCTCCTGCCCAAGCAGGGATTGCTTTTATCACCTATATTTTGTGATACGAGTTCTCCTCCTTGAGCAGGGATTGCTTTTATCACTCTTGTATTCACTTAATTTATATCTATTATCTCTCTTTATCTATTTCGCTATCTGTGGAGGTGGGAACACCAAAACAGGGGTTTGACTAAGGCAAACACCTATACAACCCCAACATTTTCTCTCGATCATATGTATGCAGGCATTGAAGACATTCATTTGTTGGAAGCTCCATTACTTGTATTTTTGTGAGCTTCTTCTATCTCTCATCCTCTTTAACTTTATCATTTGTACTTCACTTTATTTCAATTCTATTATTTTTTGTCACTTTCTCACATTTTGTAAGTTCTTAGCAATCTGATTGTTATTAGTCGCTTTGTTGTTTTTTGTGACATTCTCATTCTCTGGTCTATATGAGACACCAATGCGCCTCTTGGACTCCAGTATGTCGCATTGTTGTCCTTATTCTGTGCTATCATCCTTTAGTCAAGAGCCTGTCAGTTTATCAAGAAAACTTTTGTGACCTGCTCTTTCCGATTTTGAAACCTTCTCGTGTTGTTCCTTGAGGTAGTTTAGGGCAGTTTGCCCCTTGGGAATCTCTTGAGAATAAAGAGACTCATGATTAGTGAATCCCCCTTCTCTATATTTTCGTGAACCCGATGTGAACCACAGTATTTTAAAAAAAAACTAGGAATTTATTTACCCCAACTTGGTCGGGTCATAACTTTTGACTCGATGCTCAGAATTCATAACTATATACACTGTTGGAAAGGTTTCCAAGAGGACTAATTCAATACCTAAAATATTGTGCCTTTGACAAACAAATTTTAGGGACTGACGCAAGTTTTGAACCCAAATTCTGCTCCGAAGACCTCCGAAAATGCAAATTACTAGAACCTAGAAAATACCAAAAAAATCATAAAATCAAAATTTCAGTTTTTCTCAATTCTGTCACCCCTAGACTGCTCCAAATCGGCCAACTTTCTTATTCATTATTTATTATATTTAATTTATTACTTTCAAAATGAATTTAATATCCTATTTTATTAGTTTAGTTTCTGATTTTATTCAAAGTGTTAATGATGTCCCATTTCATGCATGTGATTGATTTGGCTTTGCCCATGTCACTTTGTATCTTTAATCCTTCTCATGAGATTCCTCTTGCTTTGAAGGATATCTTGTTGCAAGAAGATGAAATCATTGATACCTTTCTTAACATTACTCTACCTTCTCTTCATTCAAATGCACTCTCTTCTAGAGATGACGCATTAGTGAATGATGAATCTCTTTTCTATTCCAATGCACTCTCCTCTAGAGATGATGTATTAGTGAATGATGAATCTCCTTCCACATTTGATCCTCCCCAGATTGATGCTGAGAATATGTTTTCAAATAATTATTCCACTAGTTGTGATGATTCTATAAATGTAATATGTCTATATTGCCCCTCAAAGGCCTAAGAGACTGGTCATTTATTTGACTCCAGCTAGTTTGTCTCCTAAGAGGATTTTTTCTATTAATGGTGTCCCATTCGATAGCGATTCTCCTAATCTTTCTATGCCTCCCTCTTACAAAGCGGTAGCCCATACTTATAAGAATAGAATGAATAAACAACCAAGTCTTCCTTCAGCTCCTAAACCTACAACTAAAGCACCTAGTGATTACAATCTTTTCGAGCAACTCCAAGTTACTCTGGCTAAGATCTCACTATGGGATTTGCTTCAGTCTACTCTAGTTTATCAAGGTATGCTTCAAGAAGCCTTGCAAAAGATCCGCATGCCTGCCTCTACTGGGCTAACAGATGTTAATGCATTGATAGCTCATATTCATGTGGACTCACGAAATATTATGTTCTATCCACAAGAACTTCCGCCCCCGGATGTGCAGAAGTAGGCGGATCCTCTAATGATTAATATTGATTCATCTTATCTTAATGTGTCTTTTGTTGTCATTCGTGGGTTCAATAATTTTGGTCGACAACCTTTAGGCATGATAGTTTTTCCTTTGAGGTTGGGACCTATTATTGTACCCACCCTTGTATATGTTATGTCAGAAAAATTACCATATAACCTTCTTGGTAAACTATGGATTCATGTTATGGGGGTTGTTCTGTCTACCTTACATAAATCTATTAAGTTCATTTGCAATGATCGAGTAGTCACAGTCAGGGCCGACCCTGAGGCTATGCACTTGTGTGAAATGGAAGTTGTTGGTCAAGTTTTAATTGTACCTAATCTTATCCCTTCGACATTAGACGTACTATCATTGGCATTGGTTCGGTGCTCAATGTATGCAGCATTGATCTATTGCCTAATATTAATGTCGATTCATCTTCTCTTAATGCTTCTTTTGTTGTCATTCGTGGGTTCGATAATGTTGGTCGACAACCTTTAGGCATGATAGTTTTCCCTTTGAGGTTGGGACCCGTTATTGTACTCACCCTTGTATATGTTATGTCAGAAAAATTACCATATAACCTTCTTCTTGGTAGACTGTGGATTCATGCTATGGGTGTAATTATGTCTACCTTACATAAATTTATTAAGTTCATTTGCAATAATTGAGTAATCATAGTCAAGGCTGACCCTGAGGCTATGCACTTATGTGAAATGGAAGTTGTTGGTCAAGTTTCAGTTGTGCCTACTCTTATCCCTTTGGTGTCTTCCAATGTGTCGATGTCTACTCCTGCGGTACCTACTACAAAGGATACTCTTGAGATAGATGTACCTGAAGAAGATCCTTTTAAAGAAAGAAATCTTAAGCTTGCTCCTTATCTTCTCAAGAAAATGCATGTCTTGGTGATGACTAGGGTTCCTTACACTTTACAGACTCCTTCATCAGGGAATATAAAGTCGACCCGATCAACTTAAACTTTTTGATAACATCATCCACACCTACTATCAACGATGATTATTCTTTTTTATCGTGGGATAATGTGAGCAATAATTGTAATGTCCTTAATGTCGGTCCTCCTTCTAAGGAAGATGTTCACACTACTATTAAAGAGGCTAATGTTGGCAGTCATGTCAAGAAGGATGATGGCGATCCCATGGAAGAGTGTGATCCCCATTGCTAAAATAATGCTCTCTATGAAGATCCTCCTCCTCAATATTTGTAAATACGTTATGGTCGTAGCTTTAAACTTGTCTCTAAGTATGGCTATGGGCATAAAGGTTGTGGGCATAATGATCAAGGCATTCAGGTCCCTATAGAATGTGCACCTCGTAAGCAAAATTTGGGGCTTGGTTTCTTGAATGAACAATCTAAACGGAAGCTAGGATTGAATGACATGAATTATGCTCAACCATGTTCCTGCGAATTGATTCATCCACCCTTATCTGCTATCTTCAGGTCTTCTTCTTGTGAGAAGTCAAACTTTCCTCCACAAGAGAAGGGTTTGCTTCCTACTCCTCATTCTTTATCTAAGCAAGATCATATTTTGTTGAGGCTTCTCAAATCCCACTTGATTACTCTTCCTTCTCCTACATGTAAGGAATTTCATAAGCATGACAAAGAGAAACATTCTTTATGTGCATACCATCGAGGGCCTGGCCATTCCACTAGTGAATGTAAGGCCTATGCATACAACTTCTTGATTCAAGTGCCATCACTCATTTATTTGTTGATGCACCTACCTCTTCTTCAAATGACAAGATATCAAGTTCTACCTCTATCATGTATGTTCTAAGAATTTTGCATGGTTCTCCTCCCCTATATGTTGGGGGCAGTGATAACTCATTCTGGAGATGTGTGTCCTTCTTAAAGGACCCCCTCTCTTCTCTATGGCTTTCAAATGAAGCATCCCTTGAGTGGACCTCTTTTTCTTTTAAGGGTTCTTGAGGGACCCCCCTTTTGAAATCTTTTTTGTCAAATTAATTCATTGGCGTCTAGCTTGGGGGCAGTCTGACTAGACCTATCTTTTCTATGACTATCTTGCAATGCAACTTGCAATAGCCACATGTTATTCTAATTAGTCTTTCTCTACAAGACTGAGAACCAGTACAGCTCCTTTGCATTAAGCTTTCTTAACATGTTTAGTCTATGGATTAACATGTTGCTTTGCAGGTGTGCTTGTGAAGCTGCTTTCCAATACGACTCTACAAAGTCCCCTACATCGGGCTTCCCTCAAGAGGGAGTACCTGGGGCACCTTCTTTGCAAGTTTGAGGACTTGTAAAGCACTTTTCATCCCAAAGGATTTGTTCATCATTGGTCTACGGGCCTTCGGTGTAGTTTGTTCAACTCTGTAGGAGAGTACCTACAGATCCTTTTGTTCACCTTTCGTAGGTCTATGGATCTGTGGCACATTTGTTCAACCCTCCTGTTGGGTGAAAATTATGTAATCAGCTTTCGATAGATTGCACAACTTGGACTTCAGCCACAGCTATGTGAGATACGAATCTCTCCTCTCGGAAAGGGGAGGCGCCCTTCTTACTGCTAAGAGAAACAATAGTAAATCACACAAGTAATTACAAAATGTACACGAAATTCACGAGTGGGGGGTGTGTTACATTCATCCTTCTCTCTTTTTTCAGAGAAGATGTTTGCAATGCTTCACGCGGTTGGAAGTTCAATTCTTGATAACTTGAAACTAACAACTAGCAGTAATACCAATATCTCTATCTCGTCAAAGCGAAGCGTAGAGATACTAGAAGTAATTAACAACAAACAAATAAAGTAAAAAGGGAAAGCTCACGAAGGCACAAAGTCGTTCCGTAGCTTTATCAATGTTGGATCTGCATAAACGTACCGTTTGCTACGTTAGAAGCACAAAGTCTTCTTAGACGCAACAATTCTTCAAACAGCATGAACGATTACAAGCACAAAGTCTTGTAGATCATCCAACAAAGTATCCAAGAGTATGAATAATTACAAGCACAAAGTCTTGTAGATTATCCAACAAGAACATGCAAGAGCATGAATGATTATAAGCACAAAGTCTTATAGATCATTCAACCAATGATAAAAGAAATACAATGCAATCTAAATAACGAATGTAACACAAAGTTTACATCAACTACTTAGAGTCTTTCAGATTCCTCGAACTAATCACTACCAAATCAGATCAACTTACAAAAGTATCGAATCCAACGCAAAGTTTGGCTTGCAATCCTTTTCTTTATTGATTGAATCTCATTCACAAAGTATGAACGCAAAGTTTCACAAGTTTTCTTACAAAAGGGCAGCACTTCGTTGCAAAAGGCTAAAAGATAAATTACAATGAAAATCCCTCACATTATATAGAAAGAGGGATGAGCAAAAGAAGGAAAGAGATTGAGAAAATCAGGGAGAGTTAGGTGAGCCATTTTAGGAGATCTCACCTAACTCTGACCAAAGTCAAAGTGTAATTTGTTTTGAAAATGTTACATCTTTGGACTTGGTGTAATTACAATTTACAAAATGACATTCGAAAATGTCGAGAAATATTTACAAGATGCATAAAGGGATGCACCGGAAATGTCTAACACTAGAGAATAGGGGGTTGCTTCACGTTTCTTTGCATTGGGCGCGGAAGTCTTCAAATTTCCTCCTAGTCTCCTGCACGAACTTCTCATCTGGACCAACGGTGTAATCCACAATGGTGTGAATTCTCGTGATCAATCTCATGGCAGATGAGTGAACCTTTTGCACTCATTAAGATGCGCCTTCGTCCAATGTGGAGCCTTGTATCACAAATGATGTTCACAGGCTTCGAGAAGTCCGAATCACAATCAAATTCATGATGGCTTCCTTGAAGATCGGGATATTTCTATGGCCGGTAGGAAGATACGATTGTCCTCAAGAAGTTGACCAAGCAACTCTCTGATACTTTTTGTCAAGAATGTTGCGATGCCCGTCGACATCTTCCTGTACTTGGTGAAGATCTTCAATGAGAGATTGAACCACTTGAATCCTGTGTTTCAGTGATTCTTTTACCTCTACAAACTTTTCTTTGTCGGGAATTACCCCAACCTCCACCAATTTGCTGAGCTTTACCTGTTTCATTTCCGACCATGACAACAGGCATTTTTCCATGTCTCTGCGCTCCTGGGAAAGTACGCTCTTTTCTTTATCAAGCTCTGTGGTGAGCTTGGCTAACATGGTGGTTTTCTCATCCGCAGCCAAGATTATCTGAGATCCGTGTTCGATGATCTTTTCAACAAAGTCATACAACACTCTACCTTTGGAGGCGAATTTCTCGGCTTTCTTGATAGCTGGGTCTTCAATACTTACCATGCCGCGGTTGTGCATTACTTGGAGAACCGGCAAGTCTCTTTACAATAGTGGCATAATGCTCGCCCTCTGCTTGTACATGTTAAAGTTGCTCTAACTTTGTCCGGCCTTCCCCGCCAAGGATATCCAAAGTGACTTGCGCATCGGCTTTTGCACTTTCGTGGTAACCTTGCCAAGCTGGACCTTTGTTACCGGTAGTCCTCCATATTGACATCACCTTCTTCTCTTCCGTGAGGATCAAAGTTGAAGAGTAAGGCATAAGAAAGCATCAGTGACCCGTCAAATGATGAAAGCTCTCCTTTAGCTCCAACTGATAGAAATATCTGTACACAGGCACCATCATTCGATTCCCCTTTGTAGATAGACCTGGGAATTGTCTCATCACAGCTGCTGCGTACACCAGGTAAGAAGTCATGTAGAACTTCAATGTAGAAGGAGCATTAATCAACTGCTCGTGCATCTCATCACTGATTTGTTTACCCCAGTCAATATGCACCTTCTGCCTCCTTATGATCCTGATGTACTCATACATCCAATCGTGAAAGGTGGATGATTCCGGCAAACCCTTCACTCTGCTCAGAAACGTGATCATATCCTTGACGTCATCTTTGAAGTCACTTCTCAGGAGTCCTTTCGGCCATCTAGAAACAGACGATCTAGGCTTCTTGAGCCATTGAGTATTTATCAACTGTTTGGCTTTATTGGGATCAGCATCAAAGATCTCCTGTGCTTTTGATATAGAAATGTCAATATATTTGTCCATGTGAGGAACCTTGAAGACAATGTCAAAGAAATCGGGGTCGAGTCTCAGAATCTCGTGCCCGGAAGAGTCGATCACACTTCTGCTTTCTCGGATGTAATGAGACGCAACTTGAAGAACAAACTCAGTATTGTGCGCAGCTGTGGGGAACATCGCCACCAAGTGGAGATTGCTGTGTACGATTGCTCTCATTGAATCAGGGAGAGGCTTCGTCTCTGTCAACTTTGCGAAGTCAACCAAGTCTTGATGGCCAACTTCTGTATCCTTTATTTCTTCAACTTTTGAAAGCACCATAGTTGGCGGATAGACGCCTTGATATTTGTACTTCATCTTGCTTCTTGCTTTCAAGGAAGAAGGAGGCTTCGTAGCAGTCATCAAAAGAAACTGGAACACTGAGCACTCTTGACTTGACGATCTCTGAGAGTAGACTGCAACCGGTCTAGCCAGAACAAACACCAATTGTTAGGGAACATAGGAAAGTGTGAAATGAGTACGAGGGTGGAAAAGCATGGAGCGGATGGCGAGGCACGCAAAATGATGCATGAATGCAGAAAAACGAGGCTCAGGAATGCACTAGTCAAAAATGAAGTTCGTTTGGAAGAGATTGGAAAAGACTGAAAAAAGTGTTAGGGTGCTAAAATTCAGCGCCCTTACATTCTGAGAAAATTGCTTTTGGTGTAAGGGCGCTAAATTTTAGCGCCCTTACACTTTTCCAGTGTTAGGCAATTTTTGACATGTTTGAAATGTCATAGCGCTGAAAATTAGCGCTTTTGCAATTTTGGCAATTTTTTGAAGATGTAAATGCAGTGAGGAATGGCGAAGGCGCTTGAGCTTCAGCAAAGGCAATGTTTGGTTAACTTTGAAAGGTCATCGAAACCATCCCCATTCTATTACATTTTCATTCAAAGGTCAAAGGAATTCTTTTTCACAATGGCGAATCTTTCCAAATGTTTATCAAAGCGAATGAAGAACTTTTGACAAAGATACCTCAACACAAGCATGGCGAGGAGATAGAAATTCTCAAGTGATAATGCGCACAGAGGAGAAAGGTAGAAAGAAACGCATATGAAGGAGAAGAAAGACGTATGAAAGACAAGGGAAGAAACGCGAATGTGTAGGGTAAGAGAATAGAAAAGAAAAGAAGGAATGAGCATCGAAATGAAAACGCACAGAGGAGAAAGACGCATTCAAAACAATGAATGAGGGTTCCATTACATAAAGGGAAGAAAAACGCGAATGGAAAGAACAAAAAACAAATGTAATGAAAGACGCGAATGTAAGAAACCAAAACGCGTATGATAACCATGAACAGATACAAATGAAAATACAAAACCAAATGAAATTCTTACCAGGGCAAAACGCAAATCTTGCTGAAGAGATGAATGGCGAAAATCCTCAAAACGCGAATTTGCAGATGAGAGGCAAACGCACAACAAGAGGAGAGACAAAAGAAATAAAATATAAACAACAAAAGGGGCGAATTCATTCACTTAATTGCAAATGAAAATTAAAAACCTAACTCAAGTCGTGCAATAAATTTAGGCACGAAAAGTGGCACGATTGACGAAAAACACGAAAACGTGAAGAAACGTGCCAGAGGCATGAAAAAAAAAGTTAAGTGTTGAAAGAAAATGTAATGGCGCTAAAATTTAGCGCCCTTACATTTTTTGGAAATTCACTGCATGTAGGGGCGCTAAATTTTAGCGCCCTTACATTTCCAGACTTATTCAAATTTTGGAATTTCCCTGCAGGAGCGCACTTTTTCAGTGCTATTGCATTTTTCGCAATTTGCAAAGTATGAACAGTGAAACGTCGCGAAAGATCTCGTTTCGAAGGTCTTTGTGAGGCGAACAAGGGGGAAAGCTCGAATTGACTATTCGAGACTTGGGAACGCATTTCGAGGTGGCTTGAAAATCACTCCGTTATGCGTACTTGAACTTCACGAATCCTAGGAAACGGACAAGTTTCGTAGGGGGGTTATCCGTGGAACGAGCGCTGCTAGATTCTGTGATAACACCTCCCCAAGAGAGAGTACCTATGCAGCCATCTCTCTTGGAATTTTCATTCCTCTCTCTATCTCTCTCTTAAATTCTCTTCTCAAATTGTGTATATTGGATCGAAGATCTGCATCTTCTTCTTCCTGAGTATATTCCCTTTCTCTCTTCGATATTGGTTGCTTCCCTAACTTTTGGGTGCATTCTTCTGTTGAAGCAACCGATTCTTACATTCTTTTCTTCGTTTTAGAATTCTTTTGTGTTAATGTTTTTAGTTTGGGGAAGACACATAGTACTGAGACAACTTTCTACATCGAGGTCTCTTTCACTTTGCTGATTCAAATCCTTTAGTTTGTTTTGTGCCTGTGCGTGTGTGTTTTTATGTTCTAACCCTGTGATGTAATGGCTTTTTATGTTCTAACCTTGTTGTGTTGTGTAGGTCTTTCTTCTCTAACGCATTTTTTTTGTAGGTCTTCAGCCTAGGGGCATGCTTCCTTGGTTCGAAGAGTTATCTGCTCCCTCTATAGTATCCTTTTGGCATCATGATATTATTTATGTTTATTATATTTCCTTTAGCGTGCATATTAGTGTAGATTCATATGCCCGAGTGGGGGGAAAATGTAATGTCGTAAAATTGTACCCCTTGCAATTTTACATACATTCTTGCATCTGCTTTAGTGTCCACTCCCCTAGAATCTTGTGTAGGCTCATTTTAGCCCCTGCATCAGCCATTTTCCCTTCTCAGGATGCTCAGGACCCCTTTTCAATAGCTACCTTCACACGTCAGCTTTGTGTCAAACCTTGCGCTTTTCCTATTCATGTCATTTTGTAGCGTGATGTGTCTGGACACTAGCACGTCGTGCTAGCATCCTGCGACATTTTAACATTCAAATGACTATTTACAAGCATGTTTTCCACTTGTCAGCAAATTTTGTCAGTGGTAATGGCCCGAGATACCTTGTAACCGCTCGGGAAGCTTTTTTCCCTCTTTAAAAGTCATCTTTTCAATCCATTTTGAACTTCTAGCTTCTTCTCCTTTTTTGCTTCTCTCTCAAAAAAAATTCCCATCTTGCTCTTGCTTGCATAACTCTCTTGTTTGTTACAGCAGCTTCAAGCACTCTCACGTTCCTACAACACTCTTTGCAACACCCTTGGCTCTTGCAGCTATCTTTGTCTCCCTCTTTGGCTTCTTTAAGCCTTGCAGCTAATATCTCTCTTGCCTTATGTCTACGAGCATCTTAGGATTTCACATATCCCCTACCTATTGCATCTATATTTTGTGATATGGGTTCTCCTCCTCAAGCAAGGATTGCTTTTATCACTCTTGCATTCACTTCATTTCTATCTATTATCTCTATCTATCTATTTGGTTGTCCATGGAGGTGGGAACACCAAAATGAGGGTTTGACTAAGGCAAACCCCTATACAGCCCCAAAATTTTCTCTCAATCTTATGCATGTAGGTATTGAAGACATTCATTTGTTGGAGGCTCCATTACTTGGATTTTTGTGAACTTCTTTTATCTCTCATCCTCTTTAACTTTATCATTTGTACTTCAGTTTATTTCAGTTCTATTACTTTATGTCACTTTCTCGCATTCTGTAAGTTCTCAGCAATCTGATTGTTAGTAGTCAATTTGTCGTTTTCTATGACATTCTCGTTCTCTGGTCTGTACGAGACGCAAGTGCGCCTCTTAGACTCTAGCGTATCACGTTGTCATCCTTATTTTGTGCTACCGTCCATTGGCTGATAGCCCATCAGTTTGTCCAAAAAACCTTTGTGACCTGCTCTTTCTGATTCTAAAACCTTCTCGCATTGTTCATTGAGGTAGTTTAGGGCAATTTTCCCCTTGGGAATCTCTTGAGAATAAAGAAACTCATGAATAGCGAATCCCCCTTATCTACAGGTAGTTAGTTTGTTAGATGTCACATGTCATAGGATTAAGACATGTCACAATCATGTTCAATCCTATTGCTCACCTTGCCTATATAAGGAAGGTCATTATACTCATATGTAACATACTTCATACATCATCATTTTGATAGGTCTTAATCTTGCATACCCTCTTGTAGAAGGTTTTCATTATTTTTGCAGATGGTCTTGGGTGTTGAGCTAATCTTTAGCTCTTATACTTGTAACAATCCTCCCCAGTGCAAGCGAGGGGTTCGAACCCGTGACCTTGGCTCTGATACCAATTTTTGCAGACAATTGTTGTTGCACCAAAATATCAACCTGTTAATGCCCAATATAACCACTAGATTTAATGGATCCATTAGAGGCAGTTAATCCATGTCATGAACCCAAGCTCGATGCTCTGCACTGCACAACATAAGGAGACCAAGGGCACACCCCTTGCAACACAACCCGCATGGCAAGATAAACATAAAAATTTCATGAAATCCATAAAAGCTAAAAGGTCCAAAATCCATAAGCATCATAAGATTCAAAGATATCCCACTAGCCCAAGAATACTATTAAATGTAATATTAGGTATATATATCAAAGGCCTAGTCAACATAGGGAATATCAAAGAAAAAAAAGTGTATCATCTTGTCTAACAAGGAACTAAGACTATGTTGAGAGATTTATCTAAAACATGTCACAACAAGCTCCAACATTAATCAAGATCAAGTTATTGAGAAAATCCCCAATGATGATCATGATATTCATGTTAATCCAATCTTTGACCAAGATCCAATAGATGATTATGAAACCCATAAAAAACCAATCTTTGAGTAAGATCCTTTCTATGATAATGACATCCAAAATCTGATCTTTGATCAAGATCCTCCCATTGACCCTAAAATCCAAGATGATCCCCTCCTTCAATTTTTATAAGATATTAAACATTGTTAGTTTATCTATGGTTGTTAGAAGATAGTTTTGAAATTAGTTGGTACTTTTTATTATTAGTTTATTGGTTAGTTGGATCTTGTTGTGAATTCTATTGCATAAATATGTAGCTTGGTCAATGCATTCTAATGGTGGAATTTATTAGTGTTCTCCAATTTTCCTTGCATTGTTGTGTTGATGATTTGCAAATCATCTTTAGAATGTTGTTTAGAATTATTTGATACCTTCATTTGGTATGAGAGAAGAGGAAGGAGGAGACTTGTGTGTTTGCAGAGAAGTTTGTTAAAAGACATTAGTGAGGAGACCTGTATGTTTGGAAAGAATTTTGTGTTGGTCATTGCTAATTTGAGAATTATGTGAGGAGAGTTATTGTGAAGGACAGGAGGTTGTTGCAAAGGTGCTTTCTTTTGCTATTTTTTTTGTTGTTGAATCAAAATATGTTATTGCATGGGATAAGTGTACATTTTTTTCTTTTAAATTAAAAAGGGGATAAATAAATCAGAGGTTTAAATATTATTATTTTTTCTGCTATATAAAAAGGAATGTTGACTCGTTTTACAAAGGAAAAGAAAAAAGGGTCACATATTTAGAAATATTATTTGTAAAGGAAGTATATAAGGATTGGAGATTGTCAAAATTAGTGTTTGAGAAGAACTATTTTTTGTGGTTGATAATGGGGACTAATTTTGTGTAAAGCATTTTGTTACATTTTTCTAAGATGGCAAATCCTAAAGGTACATCAGGGTTATTTGATCCCTATTTTTTATGGCACAATTTTTTCTTATTAGAGTACACAAATACAAAATTTGTTAAAATCTAAAGATTTTTGGGAAATGGTGAGTAGAGGTATGAAGAACATGAGGATGTTAATTCATTAAATAATAAAAAAAAATGAGAATTAAAGAAAAATGAACAAAAGGACAATGAAGCTTTGCTTTTAATTCAAGGTGCACTAAGTCAGACAATCTTTCCTAGGATAAGTAGTGTTGTCCATTCAAAACAGGCATGGAATATTCTTGTAATTGTATATCAAGGTGCTCATATAGTAAAATTAAAATCACTAAGGAAGAGTTTTGAAAATATTAAAATGTTTCTCACAAAATTTGAAGGGATGATAAATCAAATGAGAATTTTCGGAGATGATCTAAGTAATCAAAATGTGATTGAGAATATTTTAAGAAGCACACCTTCTAAATTTGACAATGTTGTTTCTACAATAGAAATTTCAAAATATCTTACATCCATGGAAATTGATGAATTAAGTAGCATTCTATTAACAACAGAAGAACAAATGAAAAGTAGTGAAGAATATTTAGAACAAGGATTTGATCTAAGGAAAACATAAGAGGAAAAAAGCATAAGTTTTTTAAGTGCAATGACTATCATTCCAAAATTGAGCATAGAGGTGAGTCTAGTCACAACTACAGAGACAAGGGATATGATCATGGAAGAGGTTTTAGTTTTCCGAGAAGAAGAAACAATTATAGAGGTAGAAGAACCTATAAAAGTAGGGATACTAGTAGAGCCAAAAGACATGTTCAATGTTTCCATTGTAATAAATTTGGCCATTGTGAGTCTATATGTTGGCATAAGCAATTTGCTCATAGTGTTGTAGAAGATACACAAAATTTGTTTATTTCATGTTTGAATACAAGTTATAATAAAAATTATACTTTATGGTATATTAATTCTAGTTGTTCCTCACACATGACTTCTAATGAAAATTTATTTATTAATTTCAATGAAAAACATAATAGTACTAGTGTTTTGGGGAATAATAAATACATAAAGGGAACCATTGAAGTAGCAAATGAAAATGGTAAAATTAAGCATATTTTTTATACCTTGTTAGTTCTTGCTCTAAATATGAATTTGTTATTGGTCAAATGCTTGAACAAAATTATCAAGTTGTTTTTTATAGGAATGAATGTATTATTAAGGATAAGTCACAAAGATATGTAGTAGTTGCACAAGCACATATGACAAGTGATTGTATGTTTCCCCTCCATTTTTCTTCAAGCAAGCAAGTCATGAGTACTATAGAGGTGCACGATAGTCAATTGTGGCATCGAAGGTATGGGCATCTAAATTTTGGTGGTTTAATTTTTCTTAAGAAACATATGGTTGAAGGATTGTCATTTCTTAAGAATAAATAGGAAATTTGTGATGAATTTTTGTTTGGAAAACAACATAGAAATACTTTTCTAATTGGTTTGTCTAGAAGGGAAAGAGAACCACTTGAATACATTCATATTGATTTATGTGGTCCTATAGCAACTCTTTCACTAAATAAATCCAAGTATTTTATCACTTTCATTGATGATTTATCTTGTAAAACTTAGATTGTTTGACTGATAAATTGGAGGCTTTTGATAAGTTTGTTGACTTCAAATAATTAGTTGAATAATAAATTGGTCAATTCATTAAGGTCATCAGATTAGATAATGGGGGAGAGTATAGGTCAAATGTATTTTTGGATTTTTGTAGAGAACATGGGATTTAAAGAGAGTTTACCAACTCTTACACCCCACAACAAAATGGAGTTTTTGAAAGGAAAAATAGAACTATATTTGAAATGGAAAGAAGTACGATGAAAGAAAAGAACCTAGATAAAACTTTTCGGGTAGAGGCAGTCACTATTGCAGTTTATTTGTTGAATAAGAGTTCCACAAAAGTAGTTCATTGAATGACTCCTGAACAAGCTTGGTCTAGTTCTATACCATTTTTTGTTCATCTAAAGGTGTTTGGTTGTGTTGCTTGTGTGCATATTCCTAAGGAAAAAAGAACAAATTTGGATGAAAATGAAACAAAAGCATTTTTATTGGTTATGGTTCTGAAAATAAAGCTTGCAAATTATAGGATCATATCAATAAAAAGTTAATCATAAGTAGATATGTCATCTTTGATGAAAGAGCACACTATACTCCTAATGAAAGGGTTAAGAATATTGAGATTAATTTGAAGAAATATAACCCTCCTATGAATGATGTAGGTGAAGAGGATCTCATCTACTTGTGTTTGATGAATTAGAAGTCATTGATAATGCAGAAAATGCATCCCCCAATGTAGAGAGTCAAAATTATCAAAAATAGCAAAGCAGAACTACAGAAAAATCATCCCCCATCACTCATATTAGATACTAATTTTAATCAAATGACTACAAGATCTCATAGACAAGTTAATTATTCTCTCATGACTCATGTTATGTAGAATGATGAGCCAGAAGATTTTACAAAAGCTAGTGTAAAGGAAGAGTGGGTTGCAACTATGAATTTAGCGAAATGGCATCCATTGAGCGAAATGATACTTGGAAGTTGGTTGAATTTCCCCCTGGTAAGGATGTTGTTGGTACAAAGTGGATTTATAAAACTAAATATAAATCTGATGGGACTATTGATAAATATGAGGCTAGATTGGTTGCAAAAGGTACTCTCAACAAGAAGGTATTGACTATACTGAAACTTTTGCTCCTATATCCCATATGGATATTGTTAGATTAGTCTTATCTTTAGCTGCTCAAAATGGATAGAGTATTTATCAAATGAATGTTAAAAGTGCTTTTTTGAATGGTTCTATTGATGAGGAAGTTTATGTTTCTCAACCTCAAGGTTTTGAAGTTCCTTCCAAAGAACATTTTGTTTATAGGTTGAAGAAGACTTTGTATGGTCTAAAATAGGCACCTCGAGCATGGTGCTCCAAAATTGATTCTTATTTCCAACAAAAAGGTTTTGTAAAAATTCAATCTAATCCTAGTCTTTATATTAGATATTTTGGTGAGGATGTTCTACTTGTTCTATATGTAGATGATCTCATATACACTAGAAATAATTCCTCTTTGTTTCCTAAATTTAGAGCAACTATAGTTTCAGATTTTTGACATGACTAATTTAGGACAAATGCATTACTTTCTTGTTCTTGAATTTTTTCAGCATGTAAATGTTATATTTTTTTCCAAACAAAAGTAACTTTCAGATCTTCTTCAACAATTTCATATGTAGGATTACAATATCGTGGCCACACTTATGAAGGTTGGTGTTAATTTGTCTAATGCTAATGATTCTCCTTTTGTAAGTCCCACTCTGGAAGTTTGCTTTATTTGACCACTACTAGACCAAATATTACATATGCAATAAGCTTGGTCTCTAGGTTCATGTACACACCTAAGGAGACTCATTGGGGGTAGCTAAAAGGATTCTCGGGTATCTTAGAGGAGCAATGCATTATGGTATATGTTTTTAGCATTTCACATAGAGCATGTTGGTTGGACATACTAATTCTGATTGGGCAAGCTCTATCGATGATCCAAAGTCTACTTTTGGTTATAAATTTAGTCTCGGTTATGCGGTCATTTCTTAGACATCCAAGAAGCAACCTATTGTATCTCTTTCTACTGCACAGGCTGAATAAAAAGCTACTAATTCTACTACTTGTCAAGATGTTTGGTTGAGAAGGATGTTACTGGATCTTCAACACTTTCAGGATGGTCCCATAGTCTTGTATTGTGACAATCAAAGTACTACTCAAATGAGTAAAAATTCAGTTTCATGGTAGGACTAAGCATATTGACATCCAACACCACTACATTCATGAGTTGGTTCAACAAGGTGTGGTTGAACTTGTATATTGTCCCACTGCAACACAAGTTGATGATATTTTTACAAAGCATCTTGCTCATGATCGGTTTCAGTCACTTTGGAATTTACTTGGTGTTCTTCCCAATGTTCATTATGGGGGAGAAATGGGATAGATAATGAACTTTTTTTCTTGTTTTCCTTTAATGCTCATCATGGGGGAGTATGTAAGATAATAAATATTGTTAGTTTATTTGTGGTTGTTAGAGGACAATTTTGATAATTAGTTGGTAGTTGTTGTGATTAGTTGTTTGGTTAGTTAGATTTGTTGTGAATCCTATTGCATAAATATGTAGCTTGATCAATGCATTCTAATGGTGAAATTTCTTTGTGTGTTCTCCAATTTTCCCTGCATCTGTTGTGTTGATGATTTGTACATCATCTTTAGAATGTTGTTTAAAGTTATTTGATACCTTCACCTTAATCCCATCCATGACCATGAAATCAAAGATGAGACACTCACCTCCCTTGGACGCATTGATAGTCAAAAAAATGATATGGATCTCACCATGCATGAGGATTCAAAAGACAAGATTAATCACATTGAGTGTCTCAATGATCAAGATACCATATTTACAGACAAGGAGAATGCACAATCATTCTATAATTTGGGTTTGACCACTTTTATAAGGTTTTTCCTTCTTGCATAAGAGCAAATAGACCTCTCTCCTAAGTCAAGGTTGCCTAATGATGGATTTGCATCATGCTTCAAAAGTGACAAATATCCTATGGAAAATAAAATTTGTCAAAGCATGGGCTACAATGGTAAAGGGTTAGTCCTTCATAAACAAGGAATTCTAGAACTATCAATATATGAAAATGATGGATATCAAGGTATTGGCTACACATCTCCAAGAAAGAAATCTAATGGTGACAACCCAATGATAGTTGGGGCAACCTCATCCAATGAAAGAATCAAAATATAGGTCATTCATAACTCTTCAAAGAATCCCCCATCCACCCATCTTCTATTTACTTCCTCCATCCATAATTGCAACCGAAACCCCCACTACCATAAACCCCTTGAGTGGGACCAACATCATCATCCATCATACAAAGCAAAGAATTCCCATGAAGTAGAAAATCATAATTAACTACAAAAGAAAAAAGAAAATATGGATTCTATACCAAAATCAAAATTAATCTAAAAATCAATATCTACTTAAAGATCAAGAAAAAAAGCAATATGGATCCCAAAGTAAAGTACATTGATGAAGCCAATCAAAGTGAATCATCAAAATCTATCCATTGATCAAAAATCACACATTACATACAATAGGTGTGCACCACCTTCACAATTATCATGCAAAACTTCACTATCCAAAAAGAATGTTGATATCAATCCTAAGTCTTATCCAAAATCCAAATCCAATTTTATCACCAAATCCCAACATAACTCATTCCCATCCAAATATCAATTCCCTACATCTTAAATCCATCAATCTACACATCCACCTCCAAAGCACCATTTATCACATTCACAATCCAAATCCCACACAATTCTAGCATCTAAATCCATAAAACTTCATCCTAAATCCAACCAACAACCTAGAATCCATTGCTTCCTTGCCACAACACTTTACCATAAGAGTTATGATGGCACTCTATCGAGATGCTTATATTTGGACAAGGTCGACTCTACTATCAAAGAACATGTCACAATTGTGTTTTGTACTAGTGCAATGATCCAGGCAAAGAAGCTTTGTAACGCAAGATATTATTGGCATGTTATGATTGAAGTATCTAAATTAGCTACATCAGATGTCCATGCACACAACAACTAAAATCCAAAATTACAAAAAATTACAAAATTCCAAAAAATAGTAAAGAGAAATAACTTGACCACTTGTGAAAACCACTTCTTGTGGCACCTTGAGCAAGTACCATGATGAAAACTCGTTCATGGGAATCATGTGTAAGTCAACTAGCTATGTGAATCTTAAAATTGGAGGCAAGTTGTCTCATCCATTCCATCATATTAATCCATCCTATCATGTCATTTCATCATACCAATCCACCATATCCATTTATTCATGCCCCATCCATGTTTCCTATCCATCTTGATCTTAGCAAATATTGGGGACACACACTTAATGCATACTTTGGAAAACTCTTGGCATAGCCATCCTTTGGCCACACACCATCTACCATCACTTAATTGCCTAGATAACACTACCCAATGCCCATTCTTGGATCGAAACATGTTAATCCTATGCAATGTAGTCCTTGAGCATCTCCCCTTAAATCCCTCCATCAAATCCATGTTCTCTCCATCCTATCTAATCCATCAACCATTCCATTCAAACCATGTTTATCCTTGTCTCTAGGCTTGGCTTATCCCTTGTCATTGGTTCCACAATCATATGACAAACAAAAGAAAACATTTATCCAAACACATTCCCAATATATAAGAATGATCCCAAAAACTTTATCCATGTCGAAGCCCTCAAATCCAAACATACCCCTTAGAATTTTGTATCCATCCACAAAAATGATCCATAAGATTCATTCCTTATCTTGCTATAAGTTGTGTTTTATCTAGATCAATCCAATCAATCATCCTCAAGATATATCTTTCCCAATTCTTGCATTGTTTTCGAGATGTGTCCTTCCCACATCAACTATGCTATCAGTATCATCACCAATCAACCAATCAATCAGTTTTTATCTTAAATAAGGGAAAAATCTAATTCACTCCTCATCATTAATCCTTGGATCCTCACTAATCCATCAACCAACCCATACCATCCCATCTTCCCACACACACTTGGCTTCAACATGTCATTGGATACCAACTTTTGTTTTTTGTGTGTTTTGTATTATTTGTTGTATGGATTTGTGTTTGTTTGTTTTCCTATAGTTTTTGTGCTCCATCCATCACACCCTCACAGTCGCCTTTATCATTCATATGAGGTGTGCCTATGAAAATGTGTCTATTGGACCACTATACTATCTACAACTTCTTTATTTATATGTTAGTACATATGCACATGATGCATTGTCATCATGGTCCCTTATATCATGGTGCATAATGTTAAGTGCTACAATAAAATAAAGGTTGCTCCTTGCATGTGAAATTACTATGACATCATGTATCCATCATCCTTTATAGCATCCATCCTCGTCCTAATCACATGTCATCTTGTTACATTACATCCTTATGAGATTTCATCATTTAAAATGCACATACATGCAATCCAATCCAATTATTCTAGTGGCATCAATCAATATGCCTAATCCTTAATCCATCCTTAGTCCTATATTTATAGCATGTACATCATCCCAACATGATTTCTCTCAAGTCATCTTTTATCCTTTATGACACATCCTTTTATTATCCTTTGTCTTTTCAAGATACATATCGGGTTCCATTTCATCCAACAGTTCTCTTGAGGGGGTATCACTTCCACCATCATCCCTAAGCAACCGAGGCAATTTGTCATTAAAGCTTCATTCCATCTCATCCTAATTTTTATTCTTCTTCGACATGTCACTTAGTTGCATTGTATCAAAGAGGGGTAAAATGTAGACACCTAAAATATTCCCTAGGTCTACTCCCCACCACCTAGTCCTAATTGACCAATATCATCACCTAGTCCAGTCCCCTTCACTTTAGGTCTTACACACTTAATTAAATAATCACCTTTTCCATCTCCTCGAAATAAATCAATAAATAATTACCAATTTTTACCCATTATCCATCTCACACGTGGCTAAAATGATTAAATAATATTATTATTTAATTAAGCCTATAATCCCTCAACACATTCCAAGAATAAAGAGCACCTAAGAACACTTGTCCTTATGGTTCCATTATTATCTCAACACATTCCAAAAATAAAGGGCACCTAAGAACACTTGTCCTTATGGTCCCATTATTCTCCCAACACAACCCAAGAATATAGTCTTCTTAGGTGCACATGTCCCTTATTTCCCTCATGTTCACAACCACTTACTGAATTTAGTAAGTTCATCTTAGTCATTCACAATCTAACAACCTTTATCTCTACACTCCATCCTCTCCTTGATCCTAGGGAAATCCTCTCAACCATCTTGCACCATTGATCTCACAATCAAACCTTGGCCATCCATTCCCCCTTCCAAAAGTCTATAAATTCAAACACTCTTTCCTTCATTCCATACCAATTGTCACATATGCAAAGTAAATGATATCAAATTGGTAGTCTTCAAGCAAAGGAGCATCCATATTCCAACTAATAAAGGAGCAAATCAAATCACGATGGATTTTATGGCAACATTTGAATTTGGTTTTTGATGTTATTTCTTTGCTTGTACCATCTTGTGAGGTCTATCTAGAGGTTTTGCTTGTTTTGAAATAGGAATTTGCATGCTTGTTTATTTTCATTTTGCATTTCAAATCATCGGAGCTATAGATAGAAAGAGGTGATAGGTCCAAGGAAAATAAGTAGGGGTTTATGAATGGTGAAGATCAAAGTTAGTGACCAAAATAGTTGAGAAAAAAGCAACAAAAGAATATTTATTTGAGATTCCTAAGTATTATGGAATGGAGGATGTTGAAACCCACATTTAGAAATTTTTAATCATTTGGAGGGTAATAGGAATTATAGGGCTAACACAAAGGTCCCATTGTTTGCAATCAATTTGTAAGGAAGAGTGCAAAGTGGCACTACAAGTTTGACTCGAACTAGAGTTGTGACAACTATGAAAAAATTAAGAAACCTTAACCAATTTGGGAACAAGTTCAAGTACACTAAATTGATGAGTGGAGCATTTTGTTAATGAAGGAAATAGAGGCAAGAGAGAGAATCAAGGAGTATGATACAAGGTTCAAGGAGTTCAAGGAGAAGATATCATTCATGATTAGTGAGTATTAATGTAGAGACCAATTCATCAAATGGTTAGTTGAGCTTGTGAGAAAATTAAATTAGACAATGATTTGATCAAAAATATTGGTGCCAAAATAAATGTTGAGAGGAATTAGAGATGACATTGGAAGACACTAGTGTGGACCAAAGGTAGCTCATATTAGTGAAATGAAAAAAAAGAAAGTTGTGTTATGCAAGAGTTGCAAAAAGGTTATCTAAAGAATTTTGAATGGAATAAGAGGATTATCAAAGGAGGGATGTGAGATATTTTACTATTTGCAAGGATGGTGCACATTAGGAGACAAATTCCAATTGCTAAATATGGTAAAGAAAGTATCAATGATGTGGGTGTGGATTTTATCATTTGTTATAATGAATAAAAATATTCAAAGACTCGCGTGACTAAGTGTTATCTTAAGCAATGGGTGATCCAATGAAAATATCATTAGACCTTGCTATGAATCTATTAAATTGTAATAGCAGCAATGAAAACACTAGCGTGCATAGTATGTCCAGGGGATGGTGATGGTGGTGACAGTGGAAGTGAATGCGTAGGGGATGACGATGGTGGGGTGACAAATGGTGTGATGGAGTGAAAGATGTCGAGGCCTTTTTTTTTTGTTGCTCACCCTCCCCTGTCAATGGCTCCAATTCTGACGTTGTGGAGGTAGATCAACTTTTTTGGGAGGCCTCTTCAAGTGAGGAGGAGGAATCCCCCCTCAATATCCTCCTTGAGGCTCATCTAAAAGCTCCAAGAAGAGTCGCAGGATTGGGCTCATGCGCTGGCCTTTCTGCCCCTATTGATGGGGTTGATGTGGGGTGGTTTTGTTGAGGACCCCTGAGGAATCTATTTGAATGAGGAAGAATCTTTACTTGATATTCTATTGGAGGCTCGACTTGTTATATAGAGTGTGGGGTCTATGTCTTCTGCTAGAGACCTGGTGGATATCAATGAGGATGTTCCTCTTCAGGCTATGTGGCTAGAAGCCGAACAGTGATCATTGATAAGCATGGTGTTCAGGGGTTGGGCCTATTAAGCTTGCTCTAGCTGAGAATAGGTTGTCTTTCAAGAGGGGATTTCTTCTTCCCCCTCCCAAGAATCCTCTCCCTGAGGTGGGTTTGAAGATATTCACTTCATCTTCCTGCCTAATGCCTTCTACTAGCATGTCTTAAGTGGAGACTGTTCTCTGTCCCAATCGAGACTTTTACTCCATTTCACCTCCTCAGGTGGAAGCTGCCATTTCTAAGGGAGTGCATTCTCCTCCTTGTAGTAAACTGGAGAGTTGTGTTGAGGAGGTCTCCTCTATTATGCCTCTATCTCCTCTTGCTCTTGTTTTTCCAGATGAGTAGGTGGACAGAGCTTTTGTTGGCCTTCAACATGTTCTCATTGGGAGATTCTTGGGTCAAAGACCAAACATAGATATTATTCGCTATTATCCTTCAACTCCACCGTGGACTGCTCTTAGGTTCTGTTGGGTGGACCTTGACTTCTAGGTAAAGCCTTTCTTTACATTCAAAATTGGTTTGTTGGTTTTGATGTTACCAAGACCAACTTGGCTCTTGTTTCGGTTCGTTTCCTAGAGCTCCCTCTAGAGTTCTGGGATGAAATTATCATTTGTGGTATAGTTGATACTATTGGCCAATTCGTTACCATTAACAATGTCACAAAAACTAGAACAAGTTTTATTTTTGCTAGATTTTGTGTTTGTTTTAAAGTTGGTTTGGAGTTGCTCAATTGTGTTAAAATTTGCTCCAAGAAGCAAAAACTCCATTATGAGCGTTTCAAACCGCCTTGATTATCTTGTTGGTGTTTTTTGGGTCCTTCCAAAAACTTGTTTCTGGTTCCATGCTCCGGTCAAAAGCATGGTTAGTTAATTGTTCTTTCCAAGCTCATTGCTAGTGAGTCTCATCCTTCTTTGTCTCTTTTTTGTTGTCTCACTTTTTGTGAGTCTCCTCTCTTTTGTCTCAATGGCTGCTTTGTAATGGGTACGGGCCCTTCCTGCTTTACCTTAATCAAAACTATTAAATTGTAATCATCCATAGTATGACAAGTTTGACCCACAAGATAATTATGATTGTTTATAATGTTCTTGCACAAGTTTCAATACACAATCACTAATTTTAAGCATATAACTCAATGAGGTAGTGCAATAAATTTTATTGACCCACTTGTGTTAGGATTCAATAATTATCCATAATGCATTAAGTGAATCAATTAACATATTCACCAACAATGGGAAGAATTCAAATGAGAAAAAGGCACAAAAAGAAACATGTTTGAATTCTCAAATTATATATTAGAAGATGAAACAAGGATGATGAAGGGCTAACTAAGAAAAAGAAAGATGGCACTACTGATTGGGAAGCAAGTGGGAGTGGAAGAAGAAAAAGAGAAAAACAAGATGGAAAGAAGATGAGATGTTTTCATTCTTATAAAATGGGAACCAAAGGAAATAGAAGAAGTAAAGAAAGATAAGATAAAGGAAATAGAGGAAGTAAAGAAAGATAAGATAATGGTTAGGAGACACCCAAAGGTAGAGCATGAGGAGACAAAAATTAGTGACAAGTAAATTGTATAGCAAAATAGGTAATCAGATAGACAATTAGAGAGTCAAATACTTAAAAGAAGAGTAACATTCACCACCAAGAAATTGATAATAGATGAAGAAACAAATCAACATGATATATGATCAGCAAACTAAATAAAGAATAGCAAATGTCATTGACTAAAATGAAATCTAACTTATAAGCAAATTAACATTGTTTATAATATTTCATTTACATGCTAACTAAGACAACAATATGTCATTTGTATGAAGAAAAAATCATTCATATGTTACAGCTTATAAAATATATTATGTGAAAAAGAGCATTACATTTTGTAGTTATATTGTAACTCAAATTATATTATGTGAAAAAGAGCATTACATTTTGCAGTTATATTGTAACTCAAATTATATTATGTGAAAAAGAGCATTGCATTTTGCAGTTATATTGTAACTCAAATTGATACATATATTTTTCAAGACACAAAATAAATTTTAAATTCATTTGATCCATGATTTGTTTGGCTTGGATCTAAGTTTTCGCATAAGATTTGGGACTTGGTTTTATCTTCCCAAACTTTATTTATAGGTTGTGGAAATGATGCACAATGGAATAAATAATCTAGAATCCATGAGTGTTTGTTTTTCTAAGATATATATGTAGTGATCCCAGCAAACAACAGATTAGCAAAAATAACTTTTGTTTTATAATGCCTACTTCTATGATATTGAAACGATCATTATGGAATAAATATCAACATTAAATCCATTGATATCACGTGAATACTATGTTTTGAATTGTCCAAATTTAGTTCATAGAATTGTAAGCAGAGATCAAGAAGCATCTGCTCATTTTGAATCACTCTGCTAATATTAAGGTGCCATCTAACATTACAAGAAGTGATTCCAGCAAATAGCACGAGAAACTTGGACTTGTAATGCTCCCAATAACTTTTGATTTAAAATAATTAAACTAGCAATTGCACCTTAGTGTGCAATGGGTACGCCAAAGAAGTGTGGAAAGTCAATTAAGATAAATTTTGATCTATTTTTGTAATATATAAAACTATTTTAATCATTTTATGTACTTAATAGTTTTATTTCAAAATATAATATATAATAATAGGTATAATTAAATTATTTATATTTTTGTAATTAAAAATACTACAACTCTTATTTTATTTTAAATTCTTGTAAAATATTTTTTTATTACTTTTAAAATAATTATTTTATATTGTATTTTTGTTTCATATATTCTAATTCTATAATTGAAAATACTACAACTGTTATTGCATAACTCTCATTATATTTTAACTTTGGCAAAAATGTAATTTTATTACTTAAAAAATATATATATTATTTTTATTTATTTCTTATATACCAGCTCTGTAAAAAAATAAAGCAATATAAAAAAATAAAATCAATAAAATCAATATAAAAAAATAAAATAAAAACAATATAAAATATTAAAATCAATGTAATCAATATAAAAAAAATAAAAATTTAAAAATATATTTTAAAAAGTCCGAGTGCAGGCACTGCCCAAGCAGGGAGTACCCTGTTGCGCAAGCTGCGCAGCAGGGTACTCCCTGCTTGGGCAGCGCGCCAGTGCAGGCGCTCTGCACAAAGCCTTCAGGCTTTTAAAAATACTTGTAAATTTTCCCAGAAAGCGACATGGAAAGCAGCAGGTAAAAAGTGAAAAATGATGAACGGTTGAGATTCGTTTAATGGTAAGCAGATTGATTTGAACCATTGATCGGACATTTTTAGCTTTGTCTTGTTGAAATAGGATACGCCTTCGGCATAAAAAATAATATTTTCAATGTACCACTATACCAATTGATATCAAGTGATTAAGATAATTTCATTTTGAATCATAAATTGTAAGTAGAGATTGTGAAGCATCAATACATTCTGACTTACCATATTAATAATAAGGTATACTCTAATACTGTTGGAGTGTTTACATTTCAAATCTAAATAATTTAGATAATTTTATTATTTACAATCACACCCATGATTCCTATAAGAGTCGACATTGTCATGTTAGTGAACATTAACAATAAGTTTTTGAATATAAGTCCAGTATCAATTTGTACCACTCATCATCTTAGATTTGTTTTAGCTCTGCTCTCCACACAATATGTCATATGTTCAACAAAATTAAAAATAAACAAATGTTTTTTTTTTGGACAATTTGAGAAGAGTCTCAGCTGAATAAATTTCACAATTGCAAGGCAAGTTTAAAATGCTAACTCCTTTATGGTTTTGTAAACATTTTATAATTGTTAAATTGTATCCAAGATGCATCGTAATTTTCAAATTCATGTTGTTTCCAACATCTTTTGTTGCAATATAATTGTGCATAAACCAAGGACAGGTCACTAAAGACTGTAACTGACCCGAACTCTCGAAAGACGGAATGAATCGTCATGTGGATTCTCAAAAAATCTATATTGCCGTTGAGTTTAGGTAGACCCAATCTCAACTTGAGTTTATAAAATTTAAGCACTTTAAATCGGTTTAGGTGATTGTGTTGAGTCTTGTTAGCGATTAGTTAGTGGGTAATTTGAAGGTATTAATTTAGTTATGAGGTGGTTTCTCTCACATAACCACCTCCCCTTTTAACACAACACAGCTAATTGTAGTCATCTTTCAACGACCAAGCATAGCTAAACAGCTAATATTTTTGTAATCAAGAATTATTTTGAATATAAATGAGAAAGAAGACGAATGCCACCTACTTTTAATCATCTATGATTCCGTTTTGCCCATTCTCTACATTACTTTGCAAAGTTGTGAGTTGATTGTTGCATCAAGTTGATTGGTTTGTAAAATTATGTTCATCAGCTCTCCACATTATTCTAAATTAAATTATTTCTTGAATCTCACGATAGTGGCCTCAGGTCACCACTCCTTCGACGGTGTCTTTTACTTACATTTCTCTATTATGGTTAGATCATTTATGATGGAATTCTTTCTCATAAATGCCGTTCATTTTGCTGCAAATATGTGCATAAATCTGAATACAACACAATCATTCTATATTTTCAATGGGTAGGTCGAAGAGGAAGACTCCAAGGAGGGACTATGGTCCTACACTGTGACCCTAAAAAGATTGCTCCTGAAAGAATCGAATGGATAACAAATGTTGTGGTCCATTTGAGAGTATTATAGCTCAGTAGAATATAGGCTTCATCTGATTACTTTATCTAGAATTCATAGTATTTCACGTGTCTTTATTGAAAAATTGTGCAAATTACACAACATTCTCCTCATTGACTCCCTTGGCGGAACCAAGAATAATGCTAAGTGCTAACAGATTCATACAAAAACTGGAGTTTTGAACCATCTGACTCAGAATAGAACTATCGAGCAAATTAAGCTCCAATGGAACTAATCCAACATCAATAATGGTACGTGTGAAAATGTGCATGGAATAAAAGGTAAGTAATCCTGTCTCATTAGTTAGCACCATGACAATCTTATTCTCCAGGAAAAGGATCTAATACCACAAACTTTTGTTAGTTTCTACTTTATGCTATTGTGATATTTTTTAGTAACTGTAATGGAAAAAAAACTTGGCATGTGATAATTAGTTAGAAATTTATGGAAACCTTTGCATTTTTATGGTTAAACTTTATGCCCACTTAAATTCCATATTCGCTAGTTTTCCTAGTACTAACAATTTGATGGGTGTTGTAAAACACTCTGGAGGACTAGAGAACACCCAATTGAATGCTACTGACTAATCAAAACACCGTTTAACATTGGAAAGGAATGTCTTCCAACACAAGATAGGAATAGAAAGTTTTGCAGCAACAAAATCAGTTCTCAGAGGGTAGTCACATAAATGCAACACATTACCACCTTCCCTTTTAAAGCAACACAGCTAATTGTAGTCGTCTTTCAACAACCAAATGCTAGAGCAATGCTAAGCAGCTGATATTTTTGTAATCAAAAATTACTTTGAATATAAATGACAAAGAAGATGAATG
This sequence comes from Sequoia sempervirens, assembly GCA_007258455.2. NCBI lineage: Eukaryota > Viridiplantae > Streptophyta > Pinopsida > Cupressales > Cupressaceae > Sequoia > Sequoia sempervirens. The sequence continues at coordinate 578,505,361 of VDFB02270651.1, read as the reverse complement.
CCACCTGCTTTTAATCATCCATGATTATATTTTTCCCATTCTCTACATTATTTCTGCAAAGTTGTGAGTTGATTGTTGCATTATGTTGATTGGTTTGTAAAATTATATTCATCAGCCCTCCACATTATTCTAAATTATCTCACAAATGTGGCATCAGAGGAACTATGTCACCACTACTTTGAGGGTGTCTTTTTCACTTAAATTTTTCTATTATGATTAGATCGTTTATGATGGAATTACTTCTCATAAATGCTGTTCATTTTGCTGCAAATATGTGCATAAATCTGAATACACAATCATTCTATATTTTCCATTTGTAGGTAGAAGAGGAAGCCTCCAAGGAGGGATTATGGTCTACAAACTGACCCTAAAAAATATGCTCCCAAAAAAATTTAATGTATAACAAATATCACAGTCCATTTGAGAACTTAAAGTATAAAGCATGTGATTAACCTAGGGCAGAAATTTTTTGCAAACACCAATAACACTCAATGTTTTTTGTAAAATACTCAGGCCACTTGCTCAGATTGTATGCCTTAAATGATTCAACCATAACACAGTACACTCAGCAATAATCAACAGATCGAAATGGTGCAATTGTACTGTAGTTCTTTTATTCCATTCAAATTCATATCGATGGTCACACAGCATATGAATACAGAAATTAAGCAGGGACGATACAAATGGTTCAATCCTCAATAACAATCGCCTGCCTTAGAACTCCACCGTGGCTGGCGTCATTCTAAATCTTATTCGCAGAGGCTGTGCCAAACTTTGTTATGATGATGATGCGCCCTTGATAGATCTGTCGCTTGTCCATAGAGGAGTAGGCAAGTGCACCAAGGTTCACACCCAGCTGATTGCATAATGTATGGATAAACGCGGCCAGAGCCATGAAGCTCGACCAAGCCGAAAACGCTTCTCTCCCAGCACCGATCTCAATGGTATGACGTCTGGAGATAAAGATGTGAATATCCTCTAAGTGAAATCCAATTCGCTACTAGTTCTGCAATTTCACAAATGCTATCAATGAGAGATTGAAATTGAATGATGGCCAAGCACGAATTTTCTTAGATAATGAAGCTACGCCCCTACCTGAGTGCCCAAGTCAGAGCAACTACGCTCTCTGTAAACTTGGCAAGACTAAGCATCCAAAATCCATGATGATAAAACAATGAAATCGGACTCCAATAAATACAACTCAAATCCACCAACATAAGAGATGTCGGCCACAAAACAAAACAAAAATAAAATTCAAATTTAAACTTGGCGCCTCAAATGAGGTCGGCCCACAATGCATTATTATTTATTTATTTTATTATCGTGTTCAAAAACACTTTTGTCTTTCCTTCAAGTCAGCCTGGACTCATTTCGAACGCGGGACATTACAGTCCCCTCCCTCAAATTGTTGCTGGTCCTCCAACAACCTCAAATTGGGGTGCTCAAAAATCTCCACTCCTTCCCAAGTGGCATCTTCAATGGGCAGGTTTTTCCACTTCACCAAACATTGCGGGATGACCTTGTTCCTTAACCGTTTCTCTTTCACATCCAACACTGTCTCGGGCTCGAGAATGAGTTTTCCTTCATCCTCAAGGGGTAGCAACTCTATCGAGGGGATGATTTGCTGTCCCAACGCCCTCTTTAAGCATGACACATGGAAGACATTATGAATTCTGCTCCCTGGAGGCAACTCGAGCTCATATGCAACCTCTCCAATCTTCATCGTGATCTTGAATGGGTCGTAGAACCTTGGTTTCAGCTTCTCTGCTCCATTTCCCTTGAGAGATGATTGTCTGTATGGCTGCAATCTCAGGTATACCATGTCGTTAACCTCAAAGACCCTCTCAGTCCTCCTCTGATCCGCTTATAACTTCTGCTGATTTTGGGCACGTTGCAGATTTTCCTTCAATGAGTTCATGATATCCACATTCTGCTGCACCATATCTCTAGCACTCGGCACTCTACTGTCTGTAAGAATCAGGTTCATGAAAGATGTAGCCTCGTAACCGTAGAGTGCTTTGAAAGGGGACATTCCAATGGACATGTGATGTGTGGTGTTGTAGCAAAATTCTCCGAGGTGTAGCCACTTCACCCATGCTAACTGCTGCCCTGTCACATAGTTCCTCAAGTACCCTTCAATCCATTTGTTCACTATCTCCGTTTGTCCATCCGTTTGGGGGTGATAGCTAGTGCTGGGCATTAACTCTGTTCAAGCCAAACAGAAGAGTTCTTGCCAAAACAAGCTAATAAACCTGCTATCCCTATCACTCACAATATTTCTTGGCAACCCATGAAGTCTAAAACTTCTCTAAAAAACAAATCTGCAATTTGAAGGGCCTTAAATTCTGAAGTAATGGCATAAAAATGAGCACACTTAGTGAGACTATCCAACACAACATAAATGCAATCTTTACCTTGCACCTTTGGAAGCCCTGTGATGAAATCCATTGAAAATGCTCTCCCATTTCTGATTTGGAATGGGTAGAGGCTGCAACGAACCAGCTGGTAGCACATGCTCTGTTTTATTTTGTTGGCATACCAAGCATTCTTGCAAATGCTGCAATATATCATTTTTCAGCCCCTTCCATGCAAAACGCTCCCTTGCTTGTATGTCTTGTAAAGTCCTGGATGACCAGCAAGAGGAGTATCATGGCATGCTTGAATAATTATGTTCTTGACCTTGGATGAGGCACAAGATAGATCCGTCCCTTGTAGAGAATGAGTTCTTCAACCACCCTGTACCTGTCATCAACGACCTTTCCTTCCAAAATATCATTAGCAAATGAATCCTTAGCATATTTAGCTGTAATGGCCACCCTCCAATCAGCAAATATATTAGACATAGCACAAAGGTAAGGCTTCCTAGATAGAGCATCTGCTACCACATTGTTCTTACCCTTCACGTATTCAGTATCAAAATCATAAGCTTGGAGTTTGCTTATCCATTTCTGTTGTCTATCATTCAAATCTCGCTGGTTTAGGAAGTACTTCAAGCTGTTATGATCTGTTTTCACCACAAATTTCCCGCAAACCTTGTATTGTCTGAATTTTGCAAGAGCATGCATGATAGCCAACATCTCCTTGTCATAAATGATAAATAGAGAAATCCCTTTCTGGATTGGTGAGCTTTCTACTCTCATAAGCAATAGGGTGTTTATTCTGCATTAATACGGCTCCAATGCCCTCTCTTGAAGCATCGCATTCAAGTACAAAAGGAGATAAGAAATCTAGAATGGCCAAAACGAGACATGAACTCATTACCTCCTTCAGTCTGTCAAATGCCTATTGAGCTGTGGAACTCCATGAGAATGCTTCCTTCTTCGTTAAATTGGTCAATGGTGCTGCAAGCTGAGAAAAACCCTTTACAAATCGTCTGTAGTAGTTGCAAAGGCCCACAAATCCTCTTAGTTGTGTTAAATTCTTGGGGGTAGCCCACTCCTGAATCGCCTTGATCTTCTCCTCATCCACACTAACCCCTTGAGCGCTGATCTTATGACCTAAGTATAGAATCTCAATCATCCCAAAATCGCATTTTGACATCTTAGCATAGAACGAATTCTTTTCAAGAATGTCAAACACCTCCTCTATATGCTTCAAATGATCTTCCCAAGTTTTACTGTAGATCAAGATGTCATCAAAGAAAACCAACACAAATTTCCTTAATTGAAGAATGAATACCTGATTCATGCAAGATTGGAATGTTGCGGGGGCATTGGTTAACCCAAACAGCATCACTAGGAATACGTAATGCCCGTAATGACACCTGAAAGCTATCTTGTGCACATCCTCATCCCTGACTCTGATCTGATGGTAGCCCAAACGCAGATCAATCTTGGAGAAGTACACTGCTCCATGTAGCTCATCTATCAACTCATTGATCCTAGGGATAGGGTAGCGGTTCTTGATTGTCTTCTTGTTAAGAGCTCTATAATCGATGCACATCCTGAGCGTCCCATCCTTCTTTTTGACCAACACCACCGATGAAGCAAAAGGGCTCGAACTTGGGCGAATATGCCCCATATCCAACAACTCCTTAATGGCCTTCTTGATTTCTTCTTTGTATATTCGCGGATGTTGATATGGCGTGGTGATCACTGGTTTGGCTCCTTCTTCAAGCTCTATCACATGCTGAAACCCCCTATCTGGTGGCAATCCTGTTGGAATTTCCTGAAACACTTTGCACTTTTTGTTCAAGATAGCTTGAATGTCACTAGGAAATGTTTTTTCTTCCTTCGGTGTACTAGTATCTATGATCAAGCACTCTACTGCCCATGCCACTTGATCCCTCTGAAAAGATCATTCCATCCTTTTCGCTGATACTATCATAGGACCATTCCTGGAGAGGCCCTTGAGTACAACCTCCTTGCCATCATGCTTGAATTTCAGCTCCATGGTTTGGTAATTGGTAGTATATTCTCCTAATGAATGAAGCCATTGCACTCCCAGGACCATGTCTGTGTCACCAACATTAACAACATAGAAATCATCTTTCATCTTGTGTCCACCCAAGATCAGCTCCATTTGTTGGATTCGTTTAGTGCAAGACGTTCCCTCCAACTACCAAAACATCAAACCCTTCAAAGTCCTATATTCCCAAGCGCAACCTGGCCACTGTCCTCTTGTCAATGAAATTATGAGTGGCTCCACTATCGATCAATACCGTCACTTTTTGTCCTCGAAGAACTCCTCTCACACGGAGGGAATGGTATCGTGGTGCTCCTGAAAGTGTTGCTAGAGTGCCTCCTGTGGGGCTCCCTTCTACAACGAGCTCTTGATGTTCCTCACTAGTGTCTTCCTCGTTGACCCCTTCAAATTCTGCTTCATCATCGAAAACCACTTCAATGTAATAAACTTGTCCCCTTCCTTGGCATCTATGTTGATTGTTCCATTTCTCATTGCAATAGTAGCACAAGCCTTTATTGTGAAGTTCATTTCTTGACATGCCATGTGGACCTATTGGGGGGGCCTTCGGCGATGGATTAGCTTTAATGAAAGGCTTATTTGGCTGCCCTGTTGGTGTATTCTTGACAATGGTCTTCCCTTTCTTGGTGGAATCTTCAAGACTCAAAGCTTTTCGAATGGCATCCTCTAAAGTTGTTGGCTCCAAAGCCCTACCCAAACCGCAAAAAGAATCTAATAAGCCTTCGATGAAGAACGTGAGCCTCTTATCCGAGACATCGGATAACATCACTGCGAGCCTTTGAAATTCTGAAACATATTCATCCATGGTGCCTGTTTGCTTCAATTTTGTTAGTTCCTGGAAGTATGCTTCAAGGTCTTTTCTGTCAAACCTCTCCATCAATTTCTGAGTGAAATCTGCATATGAGGATATTTCACCAAATCCTTGAGTCATAATGCCATGGTGCCACCATTCATGGGCGAGATCTTCCAAGTGCAGAATGGCAAACTTGATAGCTTCTTCTTTAGTCATGCGGCTGAGAGAAAAATATGTGTCTAGTTTTTGTATTCACAATTGTGCAGTCATCTTCCCCGAGCCATCAAATGTAGGGAGTGAAAGCTTAATGACCTTATGTTGAAGATCTATATTCCCTCAGTGTTGTCTCCCATCACTCCTAGCGCTATAGAACTGATCAAAAGGGATTGCAGCTTGAGCATCCGCGTCCAGATCTAAATATTCACGTACAATGCTACCATAGCTACATTGATCATCCTCTTCCTGTCGGGCCTCTTTCCTAGGCAAGAACTTGGGCTGAGTATGCCTGAAAGTGTGACCATTTGAGGTCCTGCTATGCTCTCCCCCTCCCGATTGTCCCGATTGGCCTTCTTCCATTTTATTGGATCCTGATTTAATGTCATTAGCAATAGTAGTAAGTGATTGGATTGCTTGCAGCAAAGCTTGGTTTGTTTGGTCTTGTTGCTTCATGAAGGTGTCCAGCTTATCACTCTAATCCCCCATTCTTTCCTTACCTCTGCCTCCTATTCCCTGAGTAGCAGCTTCAAGCTTCTTCTTCTCTCGCTCTATAGCTCGAATATCCCTTTGACTTAATGGCATACAACTTCTCCCACAGGCTGGCAAGACTTGTGGCTTCAATACCACTGTGATTAACCTAGGGCAGACATTTTTTGCAAACACCAATAACACTCAATGATTTTTGTAAAATACTCGAGCCACTTGCTCAGATTGTATGCCTTAAAAGATTCGACCATAACACAGTACACTCAGCAATAATCAACAGATCGAAATTGTGCAATTGAACTGTAGTTCTTTTATTCCATTCAAATTCAGATCGATGGTCACACAGCATATGAATATATAATAGAGTCGTCTTCGCATCTACAAAAATTAAGCAAGGACGATACAAATGGTTCAATCCTCAATAACAATCGCCTACCTTAGAACTCCGTCGTGGCTGGTGTCATTCTAAATCTTATTCGCAAAGGTTGTACCAAACTTTGTTCTGATGATGATGCGCCCCTGAGAGATTCGTCACTTGTCCACAGAGGAGTAGGCAAGTGCACCAAGGTTCGCACCCAACTGATTGCGGAATGTATGGATATGTGTGGCCAGAGCCATGAGGCTCAGCCAATCCGAAAATGCTTCTCTCCCAGCGCCAATCTCAGTGGTATGCCGTCTAGAGATAAAGATGAGAATATCCTCTGAGTGAAATCCAATTCGTTGTTGGGTCTGCAATTTCACAAATGTTATGAATGAGAGATTGAAATCGAATGATGGCCAAGCACGAATTTTCTCAGGTAATGAAGCTACGCCCCTACTTGAGTGCCCAAGTCAGAGCAACTACGCTCTCTGTAAACTTGGCAAGACTAAGCGTCCAAAATCCATGATGATAAAACAATGAAATCGGACTCCAATAAATACAACTCAAATCCACCAACATAAGAGATGTCGGCCACAAAACAAAACAAAAATAAAATTCAAATTTAAACTTGGCGCCTCAAATGAGGTCGGCCCACAATGCATTATTATTTATTTATTTTATTATAGTGTTCAAAAACACTTTTGTCTTTCCTTCAAGTTGGCCTGGGCTCATTTTGGATGCGGGACATTACAAAGCGCAGTAGAATTGAAAGTATTTCAGGTGTCTCTATTGAAGAATTGTGCAAAATACACGGCATTCTCCTCATTGATTCCCTTGCAGGTGGAGGAACCAAGAATAATACCAAAAGATTCATACAAACACTAGTGTTTTGATTCTTTTGAACCATCCAACTCAGAATAGAACTATCGAGCAAATAAAGCTCCAATGGAACTAATCCAACATCAATAATGGCATGTGTGAAAATGAGCATGAAATAAAGGAGGTGATCCCGTCTCATTGGTTACCACCATGACAGTTTTATTCTCCAGGAAAAGGGATCTAATACCACAACTTTTGTTAGTTTCTACTTTATGCTATTGTGATATTTTTTTAGTAACTATAATGGAAAAAAAAACTTGGCATGTGATAAATAGTAGGAAATTTATGGAAACCTCTGCATTTTTATGGTTAAAAATTATGCCAATTTTAGTTTCATATTCAGTAGTTTTCACAGTACTAACAGACGGGTGTTGTAAAAGACTCTGGATGACTTAACACCTAATAATACGCTACTGAGTAAAAATCAAAAAGCGTTAACAACATTGGAATGGAAAGTTTTCCAGCGACAAAATCTGTTCTTGAAGTGTAGTCACAAGAATTTGCTAAAAATATGTAAGTTTTACATCATCTGCCACCCAGACATCCCCAAGGTTCACTTGCATAAAGCTTCCACCTATGGACCAAAGTTGGACCAGAATCATCCCATAGATAGGGGAGTCTAAAGGTTTAACAATAACATAAATCTGCCTGAAAATAGGAGTAATTTTTCATGTAAAATTGTAGTGTTTGGTATTACTGTGACAATGCTCATAAACTAGACTGCAATCCATTATGTTACTCATCATAATTACCTAATACTGCTACTTCATGTTGGCAAATACAGAAATGATGATATTTTTTTCATTTAAGATTGTTACAGAAAAAATCAACATATCAGTCAACCTGAGTTGAATAAGACATAACCCCAAGGATAACAATGGTATTATGTTTCAATTTTCAACCGATGGCTCAGATAGGCATCCCAAGGCACTCCTTGAATTATATCATGTACCTGATGACAGGTTTGAATCTTCTATGCTACTCAAAGATTTTCACCAGGTGGTAATTCAGGAAGCTTTGCTGGCATTCCAAGTACGTGCTCCATGTCAAATCGAACTTCAATATTTCGAATGCTGTAACCGACCACCATCAGCCAATAAAGCAACCTAGCAAGCTCTGGGGCAGTTGTCTCTGTTGGTGTTCTCTGCACAAAGTTAAATGTGTGAAAAAAATAAACTGATGACTATAAGGTGAAGTTTCCTGAGCTATCAAATCTCTAATGCAGTTGAACAAAAGTTCATACATAATGTGAGTTAAAAATTATATGAAATGAACAATAGTCTGGATGTCTTTTAGCCAAAAAAGCAATACCACTTGGGTATACACAAGGAAAATGTGACAACCTCAAGTTCTTTTCTCCACCATTGAATCTATTGGCTATTGCTCTTAAGAATACCAGACAACAACAGACATTTGAACTTTGTTTAGCAGGTACATCTAAAGGGATGTACACTAGTTTTACTCTACATATTCTTCCAGTTGGCCTTCGTACTACTAAGTAATCAGTGAAGACATATTGAAATGGTGAAGAACAAATAGATTGACACTAAAACTGATTAAACACAACAAAATAATTCTTATTTGAAGATATTAATTTATTTTTATTCTTCTCGTTAAATTTGTATTAAGATTTGAATTTGTAATTACACTGAAAGGTCAAGTTTATTTATATTATTAGGGCCATCCATATGCTTTTTATATAAACCCTCTCAGGTGAATTTGGGGTTAAGAATAGTAAGGAAGAGTCCTATGATGACGGTGTAATGTACAGAGGAATGGAAACAACAAAATAATGGAGCTATCATATTCCACCATATACTTTAGACTTCTATACAACAATAACATTGGCCTTCCAAACATCTGTTAGGGCAACATTTCTCCAACAATAAAGAATATTGCTTTTTAGTGTGTTTAACATTGGTTCCACTACTTTTCAAGACACCGTCAATTTTTTATTTTCGTTTTTTGATTTTGCCCCAGTTCAGCACTTCATTCAATAATATGGTTACCTTTTCTTTCTTTCCTGGTAGGTCCCATTGTTGATGACCCAGTTATGTATCCATCAGTCCTCAAAAATACCAAATTAATCATATTTATTTTCTTCATCTGTTGTCAATATAATTTCAATTTAAACCATTCAATGTGTATGCATTCCATCCAACTTCTTCCTGCTCTGTTTCCCAAAACTTAAAACTTATTGTATCCTGAATGGTCCAAGGCTTAAGCCACAAAACCAAAAATATACCAAGCTTTAATTCTCTTTTTTCATTATGTTTTGAACCCAGTTCTTCAGGCTTAAAATTCATTCTTCAAAGATGCTTGTCACGCGAATATTTTTTCCTCTACGTGACTTTGGTTGCCCATCATGCCATTATATAACTGTAGTTACAAGACTTGGACTTGGCGCAAATTCAACAAAGACTCGACAATTTGAAAAAACCATGAAATATAAAGATTTTTTAAGTATTTAAAACTTGTATCATGCACCCTTCAATAAATAAACTTTGAAGGCACAATAAACTAATCAGACATAAGCTACTTTGATCACATACACAAGCATTCATCGATCACATGAGTATAAAAGTGAATATTAGTTGAAGGAAACAACAATTTAGATATATAAATATTGTCAAGTCACAAAGTTAACTATGGTAGAAAGGAGCTTGTATTGCTCAGCCTAGCATTACTAGCTCTATGGAGAGTCATGCACTTGTATCTCAAACTAGTCTGCAAACGCTGCTACAGTGATAGGAGCATTACTTAGGATAGGGTTTGACTTGGCAAACTAAAGTATAAATGTAATTT